>SJYQ01001067.1:138351-169044 GCA_006410935.1 Redunca redunca | reverse complement strand
TAGAAAGTAAACTCTTATTAAATTGTGTTCCTTTGTGATATTACTGTTTGATTCTGAAAGTAAGATGAACACGTGTACTTTAAGAGCCTATTACTGCAATTATTTCTCAACAAGCTGTGCTAAGGAGATAGAGTAAAATGGACACAACTTCTAGCCTCAGTTGTTTTTTGTTTTAAATCAGTTTTATTATTTCTAGCCTTACTTGTGATTGTAAAAAATATATATAAACAATGCAGTTTCATTATAGAAAGTTAGAATATAAGGATAATCTTATTTCCTTTTGCAAATAAAATAGTCTGTTAACATCAGTTGGCAATTGTCTCTTTGTGTGTATATAATAAAAATGAGATTAAGCAATTTTATAGTTATTTTTGTTGATATATTAACATTTATTTATAAACTTTTTTTTTCTGGGTCCATAAAGGTATGTCTGGGCTTCCCTGGGGGTTCATATGGTAAAGAATCTACCTACAATCCGGGAGAGGAGGTTTTGATCCCTGGGTCAGGAAGGTCCCCTGGAGGAGGGCATGGCAACCCACTCCAGTATTCTTGCCTGGAGATCCCAGGGTCAGAGGAG
The DNA here is from genome assembly GCA_006410935.1 of Redunca redunca. Taxonomy (NCBI): domain Eukaryota; kingdom Metazoa; phylum Chordata; class Mammalia; order Artiodactyla; family Bovidae; genus Redunca; species Redunca redunca. The sequence goes on along the minus strand of SJYQ01001067.1, from coordinate 168,467 downwards.
TCTGACAGGCTGCAGTCCCTGGGGTTGCAGAGCTGGACATGACTGAGTGACTAGCACTTTCAAAGGTATGTTTAAAACAGTGGGCTTTCGAGTTTTTAATATCAGCAGTATACTTTTTTTGAAAACAAAAGCTTTATTCCAAAGTTCAGTATATAAAATCAATAAAAGCAAACTCCTCCGGCTGAGAGGTAGGGTGGGGACCTGGAATCCTACCAACTTGGGTGGCCCATCACAGCATCTGAAGTCTGAAGCACTGAGGACCAGTCTAGAGATGACTGCTCTGCCCCTGTTTATTTTCCTGATGTGTGTGTGTATGCTTTAGTCAAGGTACTAATTCTATCTAACATGCTATAAAAATATTTCTCACTTAAAAATTTTGGTGGTTATCATTTTGGTGTGTCAAAATGTTTACATCGTACATAATCTGTTTTGCTTCTTAGGTTGTCATAAAATGGCCTTAGACATGTCACGGTGAAGCTCCACGATTCAAACGATGTTTTAGCTAATGGTAATATCACTCCATGAGTGTGTATTAAGTCACGTCAGTCATATCTGACTCTTTGCAACCCTGTGGACTGTAGTCCGCCAGGCTCCTCTGTCCGTGGGACTCTCCAGGCAAGAATACCGGAGTGGGTTGCCAAGCCCTCCTCCAGGGGATCTTCCTGACCCAGGGATCAAACCCACATCTCCTGCACTGGCCAGCGGGCAAGCCCCAAAGTCACTCTATTCATATACAAATAAACGACTATTTTAAGAGACAACAGCTTTCAGTCTCTAGTAGTTTTGATACCTTGCAATAAGTTATGTATTTATTAAATATATTGTTGGCTTTTCAGAAAGACCAAATTAAAAGGGAAGTCAGGAAAACTGTGATTAGGATCAGCAGGAACCTATTATTTCAACAATCATCTCTTTGTAATGTGAAGTATTGCTTGAACCTCTGATGTTCATTTGCTCTACTTTTTCTTGATCCTTTGTGTCTTTAATTAGATTAAAAAAATTTTTTTTAAATAATACCACCTCTGGATCTTAGCTTGCAATCAGCTTTACTTAAGTGCCGATACAGGGCTGTGCCCTCCTATTATTGTTATTGGTATTATGGTAGAGATTATAGTTATCCTTATTGTTGTTGCTGCTAATGAATGAAAGTATCCAGCTGAGCATTCTATGCATTTGAAAGAATCTAGCTGTGTAAATGGGATTCCACTTGGTTTCCTGCTGTCCAATCTACTTGAAAGAGCTTTGTAGAAAATGTATTTTGGTAGCCATTCTGTGAACACAAGGGCACCACTGATGATGTGAAAAATGCATATTAGAACAAAGTAAGGAGAAGGCATTTCAATACTTTCCAAAAGGAAAACATTGTGTATTGATTTGCCAGGTTGTGTTAAGTGGTAGAAAGTAGAATGACTTACTGCTTTTTAAAAAAACCATACAATTTTTACTTAGCTAGGAGTTTACTTATTACTGTGGTTGTTGTTCAGTCACTCAGTCATGTCTGACTCTTTGGGACCCCATGGACTGCTGCACACCAGGCCTCCCTGTCCTTCACCCTCTCCCGGGGCTTGCTCAAACTCATGTCCATTGAGTCAGTGATGCATCCAACCATCTTGTCCTCTGTCACCCCCTTCTCCTTCTGCCTTCAATCTTTCCCAGCATCAGGGTCTTTTCCAATGAGTCAGATCTATGTACATCCCTAAACGTTAAAAATAAAAGCACATTTCTCTTAGCATAGGTGATGTTTTCCTTTGGAGAGCTCATTATGTTGTTTGAATATCTGTTTAATGTTAAGATGTTATGGCTCCCATCTTTCTAAGATATAAACTATATATAACATTTACATAAAACTCAAATAGTATAAATTGTATATTGTGTTTTAAAAAGAGGTTTTTACATAGAAAATACTCAAGAGAATATTCCTTAAGTTTGTAGTTTTATAGAAGCAGCTATAAGTGCACATTGTTGCACCCTCAGGCATTCAAACCCATGGTCCATGTGGTAGGTGAGCATATTTCAAAAGATGATTCAGGAGGTGTTATTTAATGTGAATCCCCTAGTTTCCCATAATGTCTTGCAAGATTGAGAGATTATTATTATCTATGAATTCAATATAATTGGTATGCTTCTCATTTGGGTAACCCAAATAAGGGAAGTATTATTACCTAAATATAGCTGTTTGGTCACAGTGGTAAAGCTCTTCTTGACTGTATACTTGAGAGATGAAGATGTTTCATAAAAAAAAGAAATATTAATTGATTTGCTAAAAATGTATTATTTTAAAGTTAATAGTATATTCAATCTAAATTCTAAATCTGAAATTTGCATCTATAATAGTATATTCAATTAAATTATGTGTCTAACATAAGATGGATAAAATGCAAAATATAGCAGTGAATGGTTACTATTAAACTCAGCCCTGATAACACTGACTTTCTTTTACCTGGGGGTGTTAAAGAAAATTCCCATTGCCCCTGGCTCCTCATCCATGCCAGCCTCTTCTGGACTAGTCAACAGAAGAAAATAGTAAATTGCCTTTTTAAAACCACTCCTCAATTACAAATAGTCCTTGCTTTCTTTTGCTTAACCCCTTGAAAACCATTTTTTAGTATCTGCCCAAAGCAGATCCTAAGGCTGTGCATCTGAGACCTGCATTCTTCTTCTCACCAATGTCGTGGTTTGAAGTATCCAAACCCTCACACTGATGCACATCGAGGTATCTTTGTAGTCAGTGTCATGGAATAGAAAGAAGGGAAGGACTAGAGTTTAAAAGATCTGTGTTTGAGTTTACTTTGGGTAGATGATTGGAATGATAATTCAGTTAATAGAATGCTTTAGATTTTCAGGTGGCACTAGCAGTAAAGAACACACCTGCCAACGCGGGAAACATAAGAGCTGCAGGTTCCATCCCTGTGTAGGGAAGATGCCCTGGATAAGGACATGGCAACCTGCTCCAATATCCTTACCTGGGGAATCCCATTGACAGAGGAGCCTGGAGTGCTACAGCCCATAGGATTGCAAAGAGTTGGACGTGACTGGCTGAGAGCACACACACAGAATGCTTTAGGCTGCTTCTCATGTGGTTGTAAAGATAATTTTTCATTAGTTACTTTTGCTTGCATGTGCACACTAAGTCGCTTCAGTCGTGTCTGACTTTTTGCGACCCTATGGACTATAGTTCACCAGGCTCCTCTGTGCATTGGCAGGTGGGTTCTTTACCATTTGCGTGCAAGCTAAATCACTTCAGTCGTAACCAACTCTGCAATCCCATAGACTGAAGCCTGCCAAGCTCCTCTGTCCGTGGAATTTTCTAGGCAAGAATACTGGAGTGGGTTGCTATTTCCTCCTCCAGGGGATCTTCCTGACCCAGGGATCAAACCCACATCTCTTGTGTCTCTTGAATTGGTGGGCAGATTCTTTACCACTAGTACCACCTTATGTATTTTTAAATGATTTAAATTTTGGAAAACACTTAACAGATGCAAAATAAAGTATTCTCCCCCACCCTCTTGATTGCTGATCCGTTGGCCAAGTACCAGCTGGATCCTACTACTTTTTTTTCTTCAAGGTGACAGGCCTTTCTTTCAGGACGAATATAGGACAAAGCCCACTCTTATCACATAAACAAACTTATACAAAAAAGAATCAATCCTCGGTTATAGATCTATCATGACTGGGTTTAGCCAGACTTTGGAGTAAATGCTCATATTATCAGTGTAGGAAAGTCTTTGAACTCTGGAAGGTTTGAATGTAGAGGTGAGATTCTCACATCCCAGCTTTTCAGATCAAGTAAATTGCTTACCTTCGGTGGAGAAGAATAGCTCTGAGATTATAATCAAGTTGCTGATGCTTCCATCCTCTGAATTACCATGAAGTAAAAGGTTAATCTTGATGTATGAATGTTTTCTTTCTAAAAAATGAAAATTAGCCTGGCCCAGGTTGAGGCAAAGCTGTGAGAAAGGTATGGTGTGCCTTCCAGGTGGCTACCTTTTAGTAAGGTCCACAGACTCCTGGGTCTAAGTTTCTATAGGACACTAATATGACCTGATGTGTTTCCCATAGTATTGAATGCTTGGGATTTTATCTTCTCAGTGCCAGTCTGTCTCCTAACCTGAGAATTTGTGTAATAAGTCAGTTCAGGCTAGTATGTGTTAGTGACAGAAAATGAGAACTCAACTAGGTTCCTGGATCAAGTAACGGATTTTTAAACCTAGGTCTTCTAAAGATTATACCTATTCTGATGATTGAATCTCTTTGAGACAATTTCAGGTACCATTTCCGGCATGGTGGGAGTAATGAACTTTGACCTCATCAGAGTGTTTTCACTGTATCTCCTGCATAAATTTTCCTGAATCCAGGGAATCTAATTGAAAACTGTGGCATCAACCATACTGAAGTTTTCTATTCATTTGAAAGTAATTTGGGGGGGGGGCATAATGAATCTACAGAATGCCTTTAAATGGTTCTTAGATAGATACAGTGTAATCAAAATCCTATAGGGAACTTTCAGATCATAGGTAATTTTTTCTCCCCACACTTTCCACAAGATTTTATGTTCCTGGATGAGAATATGGGTGGAGACTGGTGTACGTGCATGTATGCTTGCCAAAATTCAGCACTCCTCTTTCCTGTGAGGAGCTAGTTGAACTGAATCCCCAGGAAGATTTTAAATAGCACATAAGATTTTAAAAACACATATTCAGGTTGAACTGTTATAGTCAGGTAATACATTGTTAAATGACTATTTTAATGATGGAAAAATATTTCCAACTTCTTACAAAACAGGTTATAGGATGTGAAATTTGGTTGGTAAAGTTAAGATAAATATCATCTAATGTTAGGAAATTTAAAAATAAATGTCAGAAGCCTTTTCATTCTTCTCTGCAATGATTACCTGCCTACAAATGGTATGATGGGAAAGGTTTTTCAATTTGTAATCAAAAGACCTGGGTTTTAGGATCAGCTACTGCTTACTAGCTTTGTGATCATGGGCTCACTGCTTAATTTCTCTGTGTCTGCATTTTCTTACTCATAACATCAGACTGTTGGAAAAAATTATTTCCAAAGCACATGCAAATTTCAGCGTATAATAATAGGTGACCTAAGAGTCATTCTCAGTCATTTTATTAGAGGTAAAGAAGTATTAAAAAACAAATTGATATATCTGCAGTTTCATCTTTTTTGACGGTAGTGGTAGTGGCGTTTTCAGGACTACTTAAAAGATATTATAAGACCTCCAAGAAAATTAGCCGTGGGTGTGGAAAGATGGGATGTGGATGGAGAAGTTAAAGGACAGATAGTCAACTACTTAATAATTGAGAAATACCTATGTTGCATTTTAGACATGTCAAGAAATTGATCCACTTTTAGGTAAATGTATTTGGCCACTACTTTCATTTTCTTTCTTTCTTTCTTTTTTAAGCAGAAAACTATTGTTCTAGCCAAACCATCTCTAAAATTGAAGTTAGGATTTACATAATTTTTCAGAGTATAATATAAAAGATAGCTATTGTGAAATGCAGATTTGTGCGGGTTTGGGAGTGAAAAATTAGATTTCTAAATTACATGCATGGAACTGTTACAAAATGCTACTTCAGAAAAAGCTAGAGGCAGAATTTTTTAGTTATTAAGTTAGAATACATTCTATATCTGGTTTTTCATAAGCTAGACATTGTGTTGGCTATATCTATTGCTTTACATATCTCTGGAGTTGGCCATAATTTCATTAAAAAATTATCTTAGCTCTTTTACACATAGTTCTCTTTGGGTATATTTCGTATTCTAAAATATTGCTAGAATATATATTTTGTAAAAACTGCACAGAAGCAAAAAAACAAGTCTGGAATGACAAAAACAAATCTTTTGTCTACATTGTAATATTTCAATTTTGGAGACTATGATGGCTGTCTGTAAGTTTAAAACTTTATCTGAGTCACTGTTTACTATTTCACTAAGTAGGTACTAGAGTTGAGAGCTAATGAAATTTATAAAGAAAACTCTGGGTGATTTCCCCCACTATGTGTTTTACAAATCCTAATCAATTATTCCAGGAAAGCATAAGTTCAGTTCAGTCACTCAGTCGTGTCCGACTCTTTGCAACCCCATGAACCACATCATGCCAGGCCTCCCTGTCCATCACTAACTCCTGGAGTTTACCCAAACTCATATCCATTGAGTTGGTGATGCCATCCAACCATCTCATCCTCTGTCGACCCCTTCTCCTCCTGCCCTCAGTCTTTCCCAGCATCAGGGTCTTTTCAAATGAGTCAGCTCTGCATCAGGTGGCCAAAGTCTTGGAGTTTCAGCTTCAACATCAGTCCTTCCAATGAACCCTCAGGACTGATCTCCTTTAGGATGGACTTGTTTGATCTCCTTGCAGTCCGAGGGACTCTCAAGCATCTTCTCCAACACCACAGTTCAAAAACAGCAATTCTTCTGTGCTCAGCTTTCTTTATAGTCCAACTCTCACATCCATATATGACCATATATGACTGGAAAAACCATAGCCTTTATTAGACGGACCTTTGTTGACAAAGTAATATCTCTGTTTTTTAATGTGCTGTCTAGGTTGGTTATAACTTTCCTTCCAAGGAGTAAGTGTCTTTTAATTTCATGGCTGCAGTCACCATCTGCAGTGATTTTGGAGCTCCAAAAAATAAAGCCTGCCACTGTTTCCACTGTTTCCCCATCTATTTGCCATGAAGTGATGGGACTGGATGCCATGATCTTAGTTTTCAAGTTAAGTTTTAAGCCAACTTTTTCACTCTCCTCTTTCACTTTCATCAAGAGGCTTTTTAGTTCTTCTCCATAAAGTAGTTAAAAATTTGAAACAGAACAGGGATGGGAAGGGAGATGATAGTATGAGATTTATCTTTTGAGTAAAGAATAGTCTTAGTGAAGTTAACTAGCTCAATGGTAAAATACTTTTAAGAGCTAAGACTATTCAACAAAGAAAAGGCACTGGAGTATCATAAATCCAAAGCAAAAGGTACTAGAGTATCATATCAGGCTTGCTCTGTGGCTCAGGCAGTAAACAGTCCACCTGCAATGAGGGAAACCTGGGTTTAAGCCTTGGGTTGGGAAAATCTCCTGAAGCAGGGCATGGCAACCCACTCTAGTATTGTTGCCTGGAGAATCTTCATAGACAGAGGACCCTGGTGGGCTACAGTTCATGGGGTCACAAAGAGTTGGACATGACCAAGTGACTAAGCACAGCACACAGCAAGACTATTCAACAAAGGAAAGGTAGTGGAGAATCATAAATCATAAAGGTACATAGCCCACACTGACTGTCAATATGTCGTATCTTATTTTATGGGCTTCCCTAGCGGCTCAGTGGTAAAGAATCCACCCACAGTACAGGAGACGTGGGTTCAATCCCTGGGCCAGGAAGAGCTCCTGGAGAAGGAAATGGCAACCCACTCCAGTATTCTTGCCTGGGGAATCCCATGGACAGAGGAACCTGGTGGGCTGCAGTCCGTGGGGTTGCAAAGAGTAGGACACGACTTAGTGATTAGACCATCTTGTTTTGATTATAGACAGTTTTAATGGACATAGGGAAGAAAAATTTTGTTTTGGCCATCACAGGGATAAACAAAACTATAATGAGGTACTCAAATATTTGGAGAGTTTTGTCTTTGTGGATTCTTTAAAAAAAAAAATGTCTGAGTGATCTAGATAGTCATTAGAACACTGCTCCCATCATCTGGAAAGAAGTGCACAGAATAGCTGGCTGTACAAAATGCATTTCTTGTTCCCACATTAAACACACTGAATAGGAACCCTGTAGTTAGGGCCTTGAAATCTCCCTTAATGCTTCTTATACACTCTCAAATTTTAGAATTACTGCATTGGAAACAGGGAACTGAACCAATTATCTTTTCTAGTCTCAGCTGTCTAGCATAGTTCATGCATATGAAATAAGGAAGTAATTACTGGGAGAATACATGGTAGAATTAAACTAAATATTTAAGTCAATCCAAAGTGTTTATATAAAAGTACATATTTTTCTTTGAATCATTTATAATTACTCCCATTAATACTTCTGGTTTCATATTGGGAGGATTCTTGTGCTCTGTATTATTTGTTCCTTTCCAAGGGAGATTTAACATATTAAATAATCTTCAACTATCATGTCCTACTGCTTTGACCCAAACCTTCTAATTACAAAATAAATAAATAAAGGCAGCCTTATTCTAGATTAAGTCTGTTTGGATATTTGGAAATGGATATATTTTCCAATGTCAGTTTTCCCACTTTAGATCATTGGATGAATTTCCTCACTTTAGATCATTGGATGAATTTCCTTTAGTGAATGATCTATGAGAACTGACTTCATGTATGATGACTGATAGCATTCCTTAGAGAAATAGGTGAGAAAATATAAATCATATTGTGTTGGTCTGTTGCTAAAACTTGGCCTTGTTCACTGGTGCCAAATGGGTGAAATAGAATAGTTTTCATTGCTTTGCCAGGGAAAAGGGACTGATGGCCTCAAAACTGTGTCCTGCCCTGGAGAGTGTAGTAAGGAGTCTTAAAGTGTTCAAGGAGTAGGGCATGATTAGCTCAAGGACGTTCTTCTGATTGGTTGGTGGTGAGAAAATTGTGAGTCAGCAACCTTCTAGTTTCTACTGGTCTGGGATCTCTGTGCTTGTGGGCTGAATATAGTAAGCTTCTTTCACCAGGTAGGGGTTTCAGTATCTGCAGAACAGTTCAAAGGACATGGCTCAGAAAGGTCCTTGATTTTGTTTAATGGCTAAAGTGTTACTATTTTGTCTTGCTTGATTGTTTCTCATTCTGCATTTTCTGATTTTTCTGATTAAGTTTATTTTTTGACTAAAGTTTCTCTATAGGAAAAAAGGCAGGCAGAGGACATAGATACGGATCTATTTTTGGAACTAGTCTTCCCCAAATAAACACTTTTTTTTTACAGTCCTTTCATTAAAAATAAATAAATAAATGTTACTTAAAATATTACCATTCAAACTGGATGCTTTACAAATGGGTGTTTCATGAACCACCACCACCAACAAAATCTGCACATTTGGGAGATTTTATGTGGCCCTCAAAAAATCTGAATGACTAGTCAAAGCAGTTCTATACAGCTAAGCCTCCTAGGTTTTCTGTTTGTTGGTTTGTTTTAAGAAACCTTTCTCCATTTTCTTCAAGAAATCACAACATGAACAAGAAAGGTCATGCTGCACAGCAGGAAAATGGTTGTGACTTTTTGATTTAAAAATCATGAAGAAAAATGTATGTATTGTTGAAAAGAACATGGTACTAGCAGTCACTTGGAAAAGCTATCATCACTATGGAACTGAACACTTTTAATTGGTCTCCATCTGCTGTTAGAGGCAGACTTTATTTTCTTGGGCTCTAAAATCACTGAAGATAGTGACTGCAGCCATAAAATTAAAAGACGCTTGCTCCTTAGAATAAAAGCTATGACAAACCTAGACAGCATATTAAAAAACAAAGACATCACTTTGCCAACAAAGATTTGTATAGTCACAGCTATGGTTTTTCCAGTAGTCGTGTGTGGATGTGAGAGTTGGACCATAAGGAAGGCTGAGTGCTGAAGAATTGATGCTTTCTAATTGTGGTGCTGGAAAAGACTCTTGAGAGTCCCTTTTATAGCAAGGATATCAAATCAGTCAATCCTAAAGGAAATTAACCCTGAATATTCATTGAAAGGATTGATGCTTGAAGCTGAAGTTCCAAATAGGCCACCTGATGCGAAGAGCTGACTCACTGGAAAAAAACCCTGATGCTGGGAAAGACTGCAGGCAAAAGGAGAAGGGGGCAACAGAGGATGAGATGGTTAGGAGCATCACCAATTCAATGGACATGAGTTTGAGTAAACTCCTGGAGATAGTGGAGGATAAGGAGGCCTGGCATGCTGCAGTCCATGGGGTTGCAAAGAGTCAGACATGATTTAGCGACTGAACAACAACATTTGTCCAACTGTTTATATGTTCAGAGCACTTTACTTAGATTAGTAGCTCTTCCCAGAAACCTTGTTGGGGATGTGGGGGTCTCTCTTTTTCAGTTGATAAATGGGTGCTCAGTTAGAATCTACTTGCCCAGCATCACAGGACACACCCTGCTGTAAACTGAGGCTCCTCTGGCTCTGTAACCCATATCTTTTATACTTTTGCCGAACAAGAGAAAGACTATGTTTGATTTGTTCTTCTTGGAGTGTCTATTAAAAACAGATTAAACACAAAAATTAAATGGAAAAATTTCTAATTTTTCCCTTATATTCTCATCCAACATTGTGATATAGGCATCTGTGAGCAATGGAGTTTGTAGTCTAACCATACAGTCTTAAAAAAACAATTTCAATTTTAACTTAAAAATTCACTGAATCCAAAGTTTCAGAAGTGTAGCGAACTGTTTTTAAACTCTTCACACGTTCATATTTTTTTTTACTGCTTTGCAGGTAGATAGATGTTTATCATATGAAAGAAGTTCAAGAATATCAGTGGTAATTGCCTAATACTTGAATTTTAAAATTCAAGCATTTTTCATTTATATTTTAAGCAGTTATTTATTTAAAATAAATTGAAGTTGGCACTAAAACTACCTTAGTGCTGTAAAACTGTCTCAGCAATTTTTCTAAAGAGATGTTTTCATGAAGAAAAAGGTTAGTTTAAAATACTGCACAAGAGAGTGATGACATGCGTATTTCATGGTGTACCTACGAAGCTCATAAAATGAATGTGCAGATGGGAAGATACAAATCTGAAATAAAGCCTTTTAAAACACTGATGTTTGCTTGGTTGACTTTGAGAATGATATTATTAGGGAGTAGGTACTAAATTTATTTAATTTCCTACCTTGTTAATGCCTTAAAATATTTATTTTATTCTTTATAATTTTTATCCCCAAAGATGAATAGTATAGTATGATACATTATATAAATTTAAAATCTTCTTTCAGAAGACTTTTAAAAAAATTTTAAATACTTGTTTGGGGCTTTGTTACTTTTTTGAAACTTTTTTGTTTTGTGTTGGGATATAACTGATTAACAATATTGTGATAGTTTCAGGTGAACAGTGAAGAGGCACAGCCATATATATATACATGTATCCATTCTTCTCCCATCCAGGTTGCCACATAACATTGAGCAGAGTTCCCTGTGTTATATAGTTCCCTGTGCTATCCTTGTTGGTTACCCATTTTAAATATAGCAGTGTGTACAGTTGCTGTTTTAAATTAAGGATAGGTGCTTGTTATAGATCTGCTCTAGAGGAGGTTACTATGCCCCTAGGGTCTATGGCAATACAATTTCAAATTATAACTTTGTTGAAAAATCTGTCATTGTAGTGACCAAGCTATCCTGTAGTAACTTGTTGTTTTAGTGCATAAATACCATAATGGTCTAAAAGTTTGTGCTTAGTCACTCAAGTCGTGTGCAACTCTTGTGACACCATGGACTATAAGCCACCAGGCTCCTCAGTCCATGGGAATTCTCCAGGCAAAGATACTGGAGTGGGTTGCCATGCCTTCCTCCAGGGGAACTTCCCAACCTAGGGATCAAAACCGGGTCTCCTGCATTGCAGGCGGATTCTTTACCATCTGAACCACCAGGGAAGAGTTTACACGTCTTCAAAGATTGCTGGATTTTTTTCTTGGGAGTAGTTGAAGCCAAAAGAAGATGCTGAGTCACTTTCATTTCAGTCCTTTGAGTTGATGTTTAATTGGGTGCTTACCAAATGGTAACTTCTCCCACCCTGAAAGGCCTTATTATATGGGAAGTTTGAATTGAAAGACTGATGAAAAATTGAGATGATTTTATGGATAAAAGAAGGACTGTCTCCTTTTCTGTTGGTGAGGAGGCCACTACTGTACTTTCATTTTCATTTCATTTCATTTTCATTCCTTCCTGGTTTTCCTTTCTTATTGCTACCCTCTATACTCTTTATTATTTGCTGAAAAAATTATCTCTTTTATTAATTATTTTCTTTGTTTTAGTTCAGACCGCAACTCCATCCTTATTGTGAGACCTTCTGCAAGTCATTCTATTTTTCTTAGTTTCCACACTAATCTACTTCAGTGGGTTGAGAGTAAAAAGCAAAGTGATTTTAAGTAAAATATTTATTTACCTGGAGACTGAATTTTAGTTAACACTCAAACACATGATAAATATTATTTTCTAAGATATTCCTAAAAATAAAAGAAAATATGTAAAATGTTGTGTGTTAGTCACTTAGTAATGTCTGACTCTTTGCAATTCCATGAACTGTGGCCTGCCAGACTTCTCTGTCTATGGGATTCTCCAGGCAAGAATACTGGAGTGAGTAGCCATTCCCTTCTTCAGAGGATCTTTCGACCCAGGGCTCGAATCCAGGTCCGCTGCATTGCAGGCAGATTCTTTACCATCTGAGCCACCAGGGGAGCTCTGTTATATGTGTAAGGAAAAACCACAGTATATTTATCTTGTAATGATGCTTAGTTATTGTGACTGTCTAGAATTAGAGACAATTCAGATTGTATGCCTTCTTGGCTAAGATGTTGGTTGCATATAATTTAAGACATAGCTACAAATGCAGGGGGTAGTTTCTAAAATCAGAAAGATATTGAGACAGTGATGGATGCCTGAAGAGTATTTTTACTACTTCAAAATGCCAGAATAAATTAATACATTTTTTTTCTTAAATAGGAAAGCAAATTAATGGTTACTGAATGAACAACTTTTGAATGGTCCATAGGTTGAGATGAGAGTAGACACGGTCTTAGTGTTTTGAAAAGCCTGTTCTGCAGAGGCCATCGGCCATTCTAGGGAAGCTCTCCAGTTGACAGGCTAGCAAAATGACTTTAACTGTTTTAAAAACAAACTTAGAATCATAATGCAATGAATTTTTTCATTAGCTCATTCAGTACTCCCAATTGCTAGAATCTTACTTTAATTTTAAGATAATTGATTTATAAGTTGTACACCTTTATTTTAGAGTGATAAAATAATAGTCTAATCTGCACTGTAGAAGATAATTAGACCCTTTTTTGGGTTTATTAGATGATTTACACATGTAATCCTCACAGTAATGGGAAAGGTATGCATTATTATAGCCATTTTAATGAGGAAGCACTTGACATTCAGATTGGTTATAGAAAGTAACATACCTAGCTAGAAAGTACAACTAACACTCTTCACCTTCCTTCCCAGAAAGCATCCTTCATATCCACAAAATAGGATGTCCATCTGGTGTATTCACATAGCATCATGTTCTATCATTAGATTGATTTTTTTAATTGATTGTTTTTAAGCAGTTTTACATTAACATCCAAATTAAGCAGAAAGTACAGAGAGTTCCCATTTATTCCCTGCCCCTATACATGCACAGTTTTCCACTACTGAAGTCATGTACCAGAGTGGTTCGTTCGTCATGTTGATGAACCCACGCTGACATATCATCATCACCCAGAGTCCACAGTGCACCTTTGGGGCTCACTCTTCATGATGTGTGCTCTCTGGGTCGTGACGAAGGTATAATGACTTGTATCCACCATTGCACTTTCATGCAGAGTAGTGTCCCTGCCCTAAAAGTCCTCTGTGCTCTGCCTAGCCATCCCTCCCTCCCCGCAGCCTCTGGCAGCTTCTGATCCTCTCACCGTTTCCCTGGTTTACAGTGTGTAGCCTTTTCTGCTTGGCTTCTTTTACTTAGTAATGGGCTATCCAGGTGGTCAGTGGTAAAGAAGATTCCTGCCAGAGCAGGAGTTGCAACAGACGTGGATTCGATGTCGAGTCAGAAAGATATCCTGAAGTAGGAAGTGGCAACCCACTCCAGTATTCTTGTCAAGAGAATTCCATGGATAAAGGAGCCTGGTGGGCTATAGTCCATGGGGTCCCAAAGAGTCAGACAGGACTGATCATGTATGCGCGCACTTAGTAATGTGCACTTGAAGTGAAGTCGCTCAGTTGTGTCCGACTCTCTGCGACCCCATGGAATCTATCCTATCAGGCTCCTCTGTCCATGGGATTTCCATTCCAAGCAAGAATACCAGAATGGATTGTCATTTCCTTCTCCAGGAGATCTTCCTGACCCAAGGATTGAACCGGGTGTCCCGCGTTGTTGGCAGACGCTTTGCCATCCGAGCCACCCTGGTTTGATAACTCATTTTTTTAGAGCTTTAAATAATATTCCATTGGNCCTCCCTCCCCGCAGCCTCTGGCAGCTTCTGATCCTCTCACCGTGTCCCGGGTTTACAGTGTGTAGCCTTTTCTGCTTGGCTTCTTTTACTTAGTAATGGGCTATCCAGGTGGTCAGTGGTAAAGAAGATTCCTGCCAGAGCAGGAGTTGCAACAGACGTGGATTCAATGTCGAGTCAGAAAGATATCCTGAAGTAGGAAGTGGCAACCCACTCCAGTATTCTTGTCAAGAGAATTCCATGGATAAAAGAGTCAGACAGGACTGATCATGTATGCACGCACTTAATAATATGTGCTTGACGTGAAGTCGCTCAGTTGTGTCCGACTCTCTGGGATCCCATGGAATGTATCCTATCAGGCTCTTCTGTTCATGGGATTTCCATTCCAAGCAAGAATACCAGAATGGATTGCCATTTCCTCCTCCAGGAGATCTTCCCGACCCAAGGATTGAACCCGGGTGTCCCGCGTTGTTGGCAGACGCTTTGCCGTCCGAGCCACCCTGGTTTGATAACTCATTTTTTTAGAGCTTTAAATAATATTCCATTGGCTGTAGATAACAGTAGTTTATTAATGCATTCATCTCTTGAAGGACATCTTGTTTGCTCCCAGTGACTGTTCTAATTGTCTGATTATTCATGACTTTTTCTATAGTACACTATGCGTCTTCACAGCTCATCTGTATTTTACTCTCTCAGTAGCCCCTGTCTTGGTAGACTGTTCATGGTAAAGGTTCAACAGCTATGACTTGGAGTGCTTCAGGGCATTCCAACCTGTGAGGATACAGAAATTAGCACCAGGCATGAAAGCCCACGTTAGATCTCCTTAGGAGTCCCTGGTATGTTTCTGTGTGTGCTAGAGCGGCCGCTCTGTGTTGCTCTGGCCTTCTCCTCGAGGCTGGCCGCCTGTAAAGCCGTCTGGGTGTTCATCGCTGCTTCTGTTGCTGCTGGCGGCCAGCAGAGGCTGTGCCGCTGTTTTGGGTGTTGTATCTGAATGTTTCTGAGGCTGCAGAATCCAGACGTCCTAGTGCCTTACTTTGTTTTGCTCAGACTGTTTAGCTTTCTATTTGGTAAAAGGAAAACTAATTTTTAAAGAATAGAAAAAAATGGAAAAAATGTGAATTGTGCTTAATGTTTAATTCCATCAAAAATGTCTGGTGCTTTGATATAAGACTAAAGACAGATGGGGTGGAGTGGGAGGTGGGAGGCGGGGTTGGGGGATACCTGTGTACCTGTGGCTGATTCATGTTGATGTACGGCGAAAACCATCCAATAATGTAACATAATTATCCTCCAATTAAAATAAATTTAAAAAGAATTTCCATTTTTCTGGATCTTCTGTGGCTGGAGTTAGGAAAAGCACAGTAATTGAAAAATGCCAGAAATAACCTTATAGGAGTGATATTTATCTGTGGGAAAGTGTCTCCTTGTTCTGAAAGTCACTCAGTCGTGTCCGACTCTTTGCAACCTCGTGGACTATACAGTCCGTGGAATTCTGCAGGCCAGAATACTGGAGTGGGTAGCCGTTCCCTTCCTCAGGGGATCTTCCCAACCCAGGGATTGAAGCCAGGTCTTTCATATTAGAGGCAGATTCTTTACCAGTTCTGGGAGGTATCAAAACAAAGAATATATTCTGTTTAATAGTGTCAACAGCTATTCTATTAGGAATGAGCTGATAATTTTTAAGAGTTTTTTTCTTTTTAATCAATTTGAAGATATTGTTCATAAAAGCCTTGGAAAAGAGATGCTTGGAGTTCCTTAGAATGAAGGTGGAGAACAGAGAGGGCAGAGCTTTAAGCAAAGTCTAGGATTGTCAGGTATCCATGTTTTAACTGGCTGTCCAATAATTGTCTTTTATTTCTGCAGAAGAACCACCCACTAATAACATGTTTCCGAGGTCCCCTGCTCATTTACTAGACATGTTCTCTGTAATCTTGATCTTGTTATATGCTTGATTATAAGATTTTCTCATGTGATTTGGCATTTTAGTCGGGGCAACATGGCAGTCCTCGTTGGAGAACAGGCATTTTTATCTTCACCAACTTTTCTCTTAGGTGACAATACACAAAGCTCCCCCAAAACTTCCTGTCATGGGTCCCCTTTCTGCCATGCAAATAAGCTCATGCTTATACCTTTGACTGAGTCTGTCTGGAAGTATGTCACAAGTTTTCCACATTCATCCATCACTGACTTGGTTTGGTAGACTGATTTTTATTTAGCCTAATTCACTCTGATGATTGACACTGTGCTTGGCTAAAGATTGTATATTAGTTGATGGATAGTGAATTTTCTACTAATAAACCTGGTGAGGTCATTAAGCATGCGTTGCTTAGTTATTTACAGGTCTTGCATTTCGTTTGTAAACCAAATGGATAGTCTACTTACACCCTGCTCCCCCTTATTTATGTGAAACCAGGCAACCCACTCCAGCACTGTTGCCTGGAAAATTTCATGGACGGAAGAGTCTGGGGGGCTGTAGTCTATGCAGTTGCAGAGTCGACACGACTGGGCAACTGAGCACGCGTGCACAGTACTGTGTTATCAAACTTTAATATAGAGTAATCACACATATTCCTTTGAAAGGAATTCTTATCTCCCTATAATTGCAGGATTTAAGATTCTGAAATTGTAGCAAGGTTATTTTATTTATTCTAAAGACAGTGGAAATAAAGGACGTCTTGTTGGATAAAATGGTACTAAAGATATTCATAATAATTACTGTGTTTTATCAAGAGAACAATTGTCACTAAAATTGGAAATTCTCCCCTTTTTGATATAATTTCCTCTCTCTTTTTGGGGTCAAATGCCCTCTCTGCTTTATAAAGAATTAAAAAAAACCCAAAGCAATAGCCATTTCAGTCATCAAATGTCAGGCTCAGTGTCTACATGTGTTTATACTCATGATCTCAAATATGAATGGTGTAGTTGAGAAAAAGCCATTGGTTACAAAGCTATTCTGTTCTGTTGTCATTTTTAAAGAGGCTGTTTCCCCAAAGCTAGGAGTGAAATTATAGCAGGTGCAGTTTCAGGCCTCTACAATTATCCCAGATTAGCCTCTCAATAAAATGACAGCCTCGCAAAAACAGTCTTACTATGCTGACATTTGGAAGCAGACAGGCGTTTCTAAATGTTCCGTCTTAACAGCAGTGGTTTGGGTCTCAGAAAGCCTCTTTATATTGTTAATAGAAAACTATTGCTTTTCTCACTTCATACATATTCAGCTAGCACCTTCTAGTTCACCAGAACTTTATATTCCCCATTAGACAACAAAAGTGTGTAGAAACCCTTAAATAATTGCAGCTTGAATACACTACTTTCTATTGGTGGAGCAAGCAAAGTAGGAAAAAGTATGTTTCTGTAAGTGTGTAAGAACTGTTGCTTCTAAGAAAACTTGAGTAGCAGAGTCAGAAGTCCCTGTAATTCTATTTTATAAACAAAACAAGAAGGTAGTTGTTTGTGAATGCTTCACTACTACTTAATGTCTACAACATTAGGCAAAGTACTTTTATTAAAATGTTTTTTATCAGAACCCCCTCCATGTACCTGTACACACTATACACATGCCTAAGTTCAGTCCTGCCTTGGATGAAAAACAAAAAAAAATGGTAAAAGCTTATTGAAGTCTTCAGGGATAAGATTGTTTTATATTATAGCCTTAAGAAATGTAAACAATTTCAATAGCAATCAATATTTAGATGAAGAATTCTGTCAAATCAAATATTTAATCTTATGAAATCTTTGCCTCCCATCTTCAACAAGAACTGCTTAACTTTAAGCAGCTATAAAGATACTATAAAAAGCAAATATAGAACTAGGTTTCATAAAAGCAAATCCACTTCCTTTTTCTGTATACTGTGGTAATGATTGTGGAATACTTACCCATGCCAAGCACCATACACATAGGGACTCTTTAATTCTCACAGCACTGTGTGAGGTAGCTACTCTTTCTCATCTAATTTCATGGATGAAGCTAGCCATAGAGAGGTTAAGTAACCTGCCCTGTCCTGCAAGTTGGTAAATCATGGAGCTTGGACTTGTATCTGAGCAGCTTGACTCCTGAGTCTTTACTGTTGACCCCCAGGCTTCATTGCTTCTCGTTGTATCATAGATTTTGCCTATGGGGTCCTAGACCAACAGCAGTAGTATCACCTGGGCACTTGTTAGAAAGGTTAAATCTAAGGCCCCACCTCAGACCTATACAATCAAAAATCAGTATTTTAGCAAGGCCACTGGGAGCCTCTTACATACATTTAAGTTTGCAATGTACTGATCTAAGATGTTTACTAATAGAAAATAATTGAGAAGAAAAATATGTCTAAAATGATTTAAAGTATTTAAGTAAGTTATTCTGTTCAGTCCATGGGGCCACAAGAGTCGGACACAACATAAGCGACTAAACCACCACATTCTGTTTGTTTAGTTGTAAGTCTAGGCATAAAATTATATGTGCTCATCACTTTTTCTTAGACCAGTAGTTCTTAAGTGGTGGTGCCCCGACTAGCAGCATCCATCAGCACCACATGGTAATTATTATGTAAATCCTTGGGGTCTAACCAATATCTGTTGAGGGTGGAGCCCAGACATCTATTTAGAAAACTCTCCAGGTGCTTTAGCGTTTCTCAAGTTTGAGAACAGCGCCTTAGTTCTTCCAAGATAGTGCATGATTTCCGTGGCTTTGTGGGTTATGCCCTGCTGCAGTTGTTTAGTCAGTAAACCATGTCTGACTCGTTTACGAACCCCTGGATTGTAGCCTGTCAGGCTCCTCTGCCCATGGGATTTCCCAGGCAAGAATACTGGAGTGGGTTGCCGTTTCCTACTCCAGGGATCTGCCTAGCCCAGGGAGCAAACCTGTGTCTCCTGCACTGGCCAGCGGATTCTTTACCACCGAGTCACCAGGAAAGCCTGCTTTGCTGTGGACCCTTCCTTTAAAGGTAACGTTAAAACAAGATGAGTGTGTAGAAAAATCTGCGATGTGGACTTCAGTGTCATGGAAACAAGCCTCTGCCCTAAAAATGGGAGTATACGTCTTGCATACGAATAAGGCGGCTGAATTAAAAGTCTTTGCCAGTGTGGCTAATTCTTTGGAAAGGGTTGGCTCTGGCATTTGCCCCTTTGTCATCCTGTTTACCTCTTTCTCCATCCCTTTTGACATTTCATTACACGTGACTGCTACTTTTAACACTGCTTGTGAAAGGCCTGCTTTTGCTCGGTTGTCTGGCGTGTCTTTCCTCCACTCTGGCTGAGGCTGCCCTTTGGTCTCCACAGCACTCATTCCCCTGGCTGCCTGCAGGGTCTCCTAGTTGAGGCCTAGTAAAGATGACATGCATGCTGTTCATGCAGGATGGTGTCCTGCGACGCATCCTTCTCTCCCTGCCTGGTGATGCCGTTCGTTGTGTCTGGTGCAGAGAAGAATAGCCTTCTTGGAAATTACCCCGGAATGCCCTTTCCTCCCTGGTACCTGGTTGCAGCTGTGTGTGTGGCTTCCCCATTAACTATTCAGCATCAGCTGCTGTGGGCTCTCTTGTTTTAAAATTGCAAACATAGGTTGATCTTCTTTTCCAAAGTTAAAAACAGCAAAACACCTTACACCTGTCAGGAAGAAAAAATGGTTTCATCATGGGACATTTCTAGAGTAATGGGGATGTGTTTTTAAATCTTAAGTCCTGAAGTGATAGTCATTTTGCAGATTATTGGAGCAGCCTCAATGTACCCTGTCTGTACACCAGAGCTTGTAATAGATTGTGGGGGGACGGTTGTCTAACTTACCTACTTGAAGTAAGCTACCTTATTCCACATGCTTAATTCAGGCATTTACCTGGCTATACAATTACGGTATTGAACTTCCTTCCCTGATGAAATAAGGAACAATTTCCTAAGTCTCGATCTGACTGTATAGTTTCATTAGCATCAATTAGGCTGCCTTTAATTTAGCTTTAAAAATGGTCACAGCTTTTGGGATAAAAAATTACATTGTTTTGTTTTTTTGCCTCTCATCTCACTTTTCATTAGTGAAAAGAGAAGCATTGTATTGATGGAAAAAGGCTTACTTGTGACAGGAGAGCAGTTAGTGTAAGACCATGACTAATTAAAATAAATGCTCTTCTCATCTTTTAGAATCCAAGTTGCTCACTGGGGTTGTTATTTCTTTCTTCCTTCTTTAGCCATAAAATTGTAATTTGATTTTTTGTATATAAATAACATTTGGAATCATGTCAAATCCCTCATCCAAAGTACCTCCTTTATTTCTTCTTGGTATGTTTCATTAATGCCCTTACAAATGGATGACAACAGGTGAATGATAAACAGTACATGCAATGAGAGGGGGAAAAACTGGTATTTTTTAGTATAAATTCTGATCTTTCGTTCCCCGTTAGTCCTTTTCATACTCATCTTTCCACTTCTACCCTGACAGGTTTTATTCCTCTTTACCATTGTTTTCCTGATTGGAAAATAACAAAAGGAAAAAAATGCATAAAAATACTGGCCAAGGGAAGCTGAAAGAGCCAACAAAGAAAAGTGAAAGAGTCAAATTTATACACTATATTCCTGGCTTTCTACTTAAATGCAACTTGTATCAAATCACTGTCTGTCTATTTTATTACTGACTTACAATGAAGATTCCAAATTTGTCAGTAGATTCATTTTGTAGTACTAAGCAGAAACAAGATACAAGAAACAATAAAGACTGAGGCTAGTTATGTTGATTATCTCCCAGTTCCTCATTCTACATTTTAGATTCATTTGTACTCCAGCCAAGACTACTGTCAACCCTATACTATGTCTGATGCCTGTTCGTATTTGAACAGACATAATAGAATTATGCTACATTTAAACACATAAAGCCAAATTGATAAAGACATTATGTGGTTAAGAAATATATATTAGCTACTTTTGTCAGTGGCTGGGGGAGATTTCATCAGCCAGTATAGATGAACAGACCAGTAGTTAGCCTAAGATGTTAACTTTGACTTATCCTAGCAGCGTAATGATGTATCTGTGGTTGAATTGTTGTAGCATCTGGGTTAAGGAGTTTAAGCTGTATTGTCTCCATTTCTTTTGGTTCATTACATCCTTAAAGTAGGTGAAATTAGTTATACTGAAGACTATAGATTTGAAATCCCCAGAAATCCGTAACTGACAATATTGTCAGGATGCATGGGGTAATTTTTAGAGATCTTAAGTTTGAGAATGGAGTGAATGGTACGAATCAAGTCAGAAGGTGGAGAGTTTGTTAATGTTTCATTCATTTTGGCTAGGATCTGCTGAAGTCATGGCTGGAGTCTATAAAATATGGCAGCCCAGCAGTTTAAGCAGGTGGGTTTCTTATCTCTGAACTGAGTAGTGAGGGGGTAGAGATGCCTTGCCTGTGTTTCAGGAGTTTATGTCTTTGAGCTGAATAAAGAGTGTCTGTGTAGAAGATGGAGTGGAATGAAAGGAAAAAAGAAATAGGTTTTTTTTTTTTAATATATAGTTGTAAAGTGAGGTTTTGCTGGCTTTATTAACATCAGGAATTTGGCGAAGTCTTCCTGTTTTGTCCTCTTCCTGGTCTCACCAGAAACATTTCCCGGAAATCTTTCCTTACCCCTAGGGCTTGATTAGATGCTCCTTACAGAGGCTGTCTCCAGACCTCGTGAGCCTGCCAGGTGACCCTAGCACTCAGCACACCGTCTGGATGCTGCTTTGTTCATTGTTCCCTTTTCCACTGAACCATTGTAAGCTTCTAGAAGACAGATGATGTGTGTATATTGTTTGCTACCATATCTGAAGTACATGACAGAATTTCCTAAATATTTCTCTGTGTAACAACTAACAGCGTATTCAAGCTCATGTGACTTTAGTATTTATGACTTTAGCACTTCCCTTTTTTCCCTTTTATGTTACAGTGCTTGGTAATGATTCAGCTGTGTCTTGAGACTCCTTACGTCTCATAAATAGCTTCCAAGAATTAGATCAACTAGAATGCTTAAGATTTCCAGAAATGTGTCAGTTATTACTGGGCAATTTATCTTTGAAAAAATCTACTTTGTCTAAAGGTCATGCAGTCCAAATTTATAATTTGGAAAATGTAATTTGATTGTATAGTACAAGAGTACTATATTGATGTGAATGGTTTTGGTCATTTGGTTAAAACTGTAACATATGAATTGATAATGCTTTTGAAGGAATTTGGGGAAACGAACTCTGTAGCTGTCATTGTATAGCTAAATAATTATTTATAAAGTCACTTAATCACTCTCCCTTTTTTTGTGTGTGGTTTTTTCCTACTGACACAATAGAATCATTATAAATTGTTTAAGTATCATTTCAAAAATTAGAATTAGTTATATGAAAACTCTAAAAACTATACAATTCTATTGAAGTGGCTTAAAGATTCCAGAGCTTAATCTCTTTTCTGCAGTGATTATGCCAGAATTAGCAATCTGTAAGGCATGTCGGGCTCCTTCTGGGGCTCTAGGGATCAGACTCTGTCTGGTTTAAGCAAAAATGTAATTTGATTGATCATTTACTCAGAAAGGGGGGTAAGAGAGTGAGGAATGGGAAGGGATGGGACCCTGGGATTGAATTCCTCAGCATGGTGATTCTCCAAGGAAGAGACTCCGCTGGGTCAACCTCAGTAACACATCCTTAGAAGTCACAGCCATGGTCAGGCTGAGTTAAGAAGTAACTCTGCTACATAAAATTGCACCAGTCTCCACCTGCTCAGCAAATAGATATCCTTCAGTGGCGTAAGCAAATGACAAGCTCTGCTGGGTCTGCCACTATTTGCTGAGAGTCGACACAACTATGCTGACCAAAGGCAAATCATTAGGTCTAGTTTGCTTTCTGAACATCATCTTTGTGTCTTCACAATTGGTGCTGTTGTGTGAATATGATGCTTGGTGTAAGAAAAGTGGATATATTTGATATGTATAAGCAGAGAATCCTGTTTTCTAGATTTTTTTTTTCCTCCAGCAGAAACCGGTGACCCTGTTCTAAAATATACTGTTTCATCTGTAAAAACAGAACAAAACTTTGTTTCCATTTTGTATCCTAGCACAGCCAGCCTCTGTCTTTCAGGTCAATTAAAACTCATTTTTCTAATTGTTGTTGAATGATCAGTTTTCATTGCAACACTGTGTGTCTTCCAGACAAGTGAAATCACAAGAAGGAAAATGGCATTCTCATAGTTTGCCAAAAGTAGACACTTTTGAAAATGTAAAACAGCTGAGCTCACTTGACATTTCTTGATGTTGTCTACTTCATCTGCCAGCAGAGGAGATGGCTAGAGAGCTCCCTTTCCTGATGATTCTTTTTTCCCCAGACTTTTGCCAAACAGAGAATTAGATATAATTTACTAAAGAAGAGATGGTCCAGAAAGCAACATATCTATTTCAAAGCCTACTAGTGCCTAGAAAATAAATGTGAAGTAGTATTACAGCTGGTTCTTTTAACCACCTGGGTCATATACTTCCTTAATGGGGCCAAGACAGAAGCATTGGTTTTCATATTTATGTGGGAACTTGAAGGGGATCATAATTTATGGCTGTTGAGTCTAGCCTTAAGGTGGCAGTAAACTAAGGTGATGTAGAGGTACGCAACAGAGATGCAAACTTCTAAAGCACATCTCAGGGAGTTTCTCAGGGAGATACAGCAGGGGGTTAATAGACATCTAACCTCAATGGTTCTTTTTTTCCCCCCTGAGAAATAAGATTAATTAAGGGTACATCAAATATATACCTCCTGGCATATAGACACGTTTGCAGAAAAAGAAACAGTATGATATAAGAACTGGCTAGGAAAAAGGAAACCCTTCCTTTGGGAGACAAAATTTTAGTAATGTTTCTGAGTTGAAGTTGTATAATTCAACTTGCGAGCAAAAGTTATTAGTGTGACTTTGTAAAGATGTTTGTTTGAATTTCAGCAAATATGGAAACATACGTTTTCAACATGTTGGTGCAGTGTTTAGGGATGCAGCCCAGTCAACAGACAAAAGGACTTACAGATGTAATATCCATTTCCTTAATGAGATTTGAGACAAAGTCTGTTGTTATGCACAGATGTGCAGGACATTTACCAAACAGATATTTTTGAATGGGCACACTGTTCAAAATGTGCAAACCTGCAGGAAATGGTGTCACCGTGACAGAAGCTGCCAGCAAAACCATCTCAGGGACTTGCCAGAGATTGAAGTTTATGATTGAGGTCCAAAATGTGTCATGTTTGGGGCCTCGCTGATGTTCTGGGGACTCTGTATGTATTGCAGGGCCTGTTGAAACTAAATCTCATTGAGGTGGAATGGCCACCCTACCTCTGTTTACTTTTCTAAAGGATTGTATGCCATCTGTTGGATCGTTTTTAACTCTAGAATTTTTCCAAGATTTGGATTCAGCTAAATTATATGAGGCTCGTTTATAATAGAATTAAGGGCCATCCAGAGAAATGAAGAGTAGGGAGATGCTTACACCTAAAAGTTCCCAGCAGGAATATGTATGAGTTACTCAGTCAGCAAACGTGTTGGTCCTTTTCTATGTGCCAGTAACTGGAGACACCCTGCTCTGGGCACTAAAACGATGAACAAGACACACTTTTTACCCTCAAAAAGCTCTATGTTGTTGAAAGCCAGCATCTCATCTTATCCTATTAACACACTCTGGGTCTTTATCATAATTTCCTGCTTGACCTTTAAGCTTTCCTAAACCTGTGTGCAATTCACCAAGTGATGTTTCTGTTTATTATTCTGAGGCAGTGGACCAACTTCATGACTGCTCTAAATTTGTTTTTTGTTTTTTTTTTTTTTTTTAAAAACTCAGAATTCATTGTCTGTAGCCTACAAGCTGATGTTTGTTTTCTGCATGTTTAAAAGATGGAAACATCATTAAAGGGCATCCTTGCGTGAAGAATGTGCTAGGCGACAGTTACCACGCTAAGTATCTATCGTGAGTTATTTCATCGATACCTGAGAAGAATTTCATGAGGCATCCATTATTATCTCAGTTTTCTAAGTAGACTGAAGAAAGCTCAAATTACTTGCCCAAGGCCACACAGTCCCTGTGTAGAAGATACACCGGCCAGATTACGGACTCGCATGTTGTAGCATGCTGTTTCAGGCCTCTAGTTTTCTATTCCTGAGATTTTCAATTTGTGCAGAAAGAATTGCCTGAAACAACATTTCCCTCATTAACATCAACAAAGGACATCACTTTTTTCTAGATATTTGGCTGTCTGGCATAAGACCTGTCACTAAACCATCATCCTTGTGTACAATGCCCCTTACAGGAGTATGTTACTTCAAAGTAACTATAATTATGTATTCATTCATTCATTCAAGTTTTTTCAAGCTTTTTGACCAACCCAGTAGTTCTGACTCTACTCTCTGCATTGATCTGTTATCTACTATAAAATCTTGCAGTTCAATTACTCCTTTGAGGTGATCCAATTCAATTTCCCACCTGATACAGGAATTCTTTCTCCCCTATTTTATCAGGTGGTCTACTGGAACGTTTCCTGTGATGAGAAATATCTTAGACAAGTTAGCCATTGCTGTGTTCTCTTTGTCTTTACACTGAGTCTGATCATCAGCCCTGTCAGTTCTAATTACTGGCTTAGTTCTGTTCTTGACAAGTTAAAAGGAGCTGCCTCTTAATTCACCAGAAGCATTATGGAGTAGATTGATTCAAATGTTGCTTGAGATAGAATAATTAAGGCTATTATCATAAGATAGAATAATAAACAAGTGAATGTATAAATAAAGAGGAAAACTAAAGAAAATTAACTTTGAGCAGCAAGAAGGTACTTGAGAACAAGGTCTGTATCTTTATCTTTGTATCACCAGTGCCTAATACAGTTCTTGGCAAGTAGTAAGGTCTCAACGAATGTCTGAAGAATGTTTGTTATGAATGTATGAAGAATGTTTGATTTCAGGCTAGCCCTTAAGGCCACTATAAACAGCTTTATTGAATTTACTTAAAGGCTAATAAACCCATCAAATCTTTTAGGACAGTTACTGAGTTTTCCCTTTCTCTTATCCAGAATGAGTATCCTCAGTTTCTTCATTTTTATTTGTAGATAGTTTTCCCCCTGGTAATCTAGTAACTTATTTACCGTAAAACATTTATTGAATTCTGTGAGATGTCACACTACTCTTGGTGGACCATGTATAGTACTGATACATCATTCAGGCCCATGAATAACTATGATGCAAATCACGGTGATGAAAACCACAGAGCAGACACAATCAGAAGTTTGTACAAAAATAGAGAAATTCTAGCTGGGGTGAACTGGAAAGTCTTCATGGAGAAAGTGGTCTTTAAACTGACTCTTGAAAGACTACTAGAATTGTCATGATTAGAGAAAAATAATTAGAGCAAAGACTAGAAGGCAGAGAATGGAAGGGTAGATTTGGAAACTTGACAGAATTATTGGGCAAAATAAAAGGTCTGTATCAAGAATTGTGAGCGATGAAGCTTGAATGGTACTTTGTGGATTAAATGCAAAAATGAATAGGTTTTGGTTTATTTATTGGCAGTAGAGAGCCATTGACAGTGTTGTGGGCAGAATAACAGGATTAGAATAGTATTTTATGGAGATCAGTCTTGCAAGACTGTCTTGGAGTAGCTTATTGCTTTAACAGTCCTTCTTTGTCAGTAGTTCACAAAGTGATAATGTGATTTTTATTGTTCTTCATTAGATAGAACTCAGTACTTTTGTCTTTAGGACTATTATTCTCTGGAGATCTTTTGGCTCCTCCTTTCTCTCTTGTTCCCTAATTTGTGTCTGAGTTACAGAGAAAGCCTCTTATTTCCTAGAGGCTCATTCCTCCTTTCTTCCTTCCCTTTGTCCTAATATGCTTGACACTGTGCTTCATATCAGGGTTGTTTCAGATGACCTGAGGTGGATTGGTTTGCTTGTTTATTCATTTTTATACCCCTCCCTCCACCCACCAGCCTCCGNGTTTACAACAGTACACTGGGTTTTCTAAACAACAACTTCCAGGAGAAAGATGGGAACACCTAAGGAATCACCTGCTTCCACAGCCAGGTTTTGTATCCTCAGACCCTGTTACTAATTAGCACTTAGTTTTTAGTGTTTGTGGGCTTTGGCCAATAAGAAGGGAGATGTGGTTAGAGTTCTGCATTAACTGAATTTGCTCTGGCACACTTGGCCTCACATATATTTGTCTCTGCTGCCCTTGATGGCTGCTGTCAGCTGGACTCAGGACAGCTCACATTGTTTTAATTTCAAAGATGACTTTTTGACACCACTGGGACTCACTGTGCATAAAAAAATTGGAGCTTGTAGGATGAAGCACAGAGCTTCTTGAGCTTTTTCACAGAAGGCCACCTAAAGACAGAAGGTAGTTCTAGTAATACTAGAGGTGAGGGAAGGGGTTGTGCTAGGCATGACATGGTGTTTAGAGCCAGGGGAAGTGCAGTAGAAGTCAGTCACAAGGGGCCTGCCTCAGATGCAAAATACTTTTGAGGAAGGCTCCCTTATATTAAAACCTTGGGTAAAATATGCAGCCCATTTCAGTTTTAATTTCAAGAAATCTTCCCCACCTCCATTATTGAAGTTAAATTTATGTTTCTCTTTGCTCCTATGATATTTAGCGATGAGGACTGAGCAACTAACACACACACACAGGGGGATGAAGTGGGTCAGAAGAATAGGATGAGGAAAGCAGGTATTCTTAGTCCAGTTTCAGAAATATGTGATAGTGAAATGAAAGCAGGCTTTGGAGTCAGAAAGAAACTGACTCTTATTATATGTGTGACCTGGGCAATAACTTAGCTTCTCTGAGATGCAGTTTCCATATTGATGGAAAAGGGACAAGAATACTTCGTAGGATTAGTATAGGATAGATATAAGACATGAAGTTCTTATATCATGTAATAGATGCTGAATTATGTTACCCAAATAATGCTCCTTAATATTTTTATATCTGTTCTAAAATAAATCATCATCCATTTGGTCATTTAAGTAGCCTTAACTTTTGTGGGGGTTTTTTGTTTGTTTTTTATATTTTGTCTTTATTTTTTAGCCATAACATTTGAAAGTGAATATAGTTTTTAAAATCATTACATTAGTTAATGTTGTAGTATTTTCAAAAAGTTTATCATTTGGCCTTACCAGTTGCATTGTTCAAGGTATGGAAGAAAGTGAAAGTGAAGTTGCTCAGTTGTGTCCGACTCTGCGACCCCGTGGACTGTAGCATACCAGTCTCCTCTCTCCATGGGCTTCTCCAGGCAAGAATACTGGAGTGGGTTTCCATTTCCTTCTCCAGGGGATCTTCCTGACCCAGGGATCAAACCTGGGTCTCCTGCACTGCAGGCAGATGCTTTAACCTCTGAGCCACCAGGGAAGCAATGTTGAGCAGAATTTAGAGGGGAAAAAAAAAACAAATCTATTTCATTTCTTTTGCTTTCATTAAAGGACAGCTCACTGTACCACATACTTTCAAATATATGAAAATCATGATAACACTGATAAGTGATTTTTCTATTATTAAGTTTATAGTAATGATTATCCTTATCTCCAATGTCCAATTTTATAATCCACTATCTCTATAGAATATGTATCATTAAAGAGATAACTTTTCAAGGCAAGAATGTTTAGAATATAACTCCCACACTAACAATGAGGCAGTCTGCAGGGTGGAGGTATCAGCACTTTCCAGATGCATTGTAAACAGCAAATGGCCTGTTCTAATTATGAAGCATTTGTCTTAGAACTTTCCAGCAGTTGGAATTGGCTTTAGGCAAATGTATGCCTTAATAATATTGGGAAACAGTTGTGGGCTTCATGGACCCTCTGAAGGTCTCTTCTAAGCTGATTCTGTAGCATTAATTAGCTGAGTGATTCAAGCTTCAAGAAAATGAGAGTAGGGTAGGGTGTAAAAATAAAGTTTCTGGGATTTCTGGAGCTTACAATAAAGTACCTTATGGTATGAGCTGGTGCTTTTTTAATGTTGAAGGTGAAATAGAACTCCGGGAGTTGGTGATGAACAGGGAGGCCTGGCATGCTGCGATTCATGGGGTCGCAAAGAGTCGGACATGACTGAGCAACTGAACTGAACTGAACTGAAGGACATCTTTCTTGTTCTTCTACCCACATGAAACCCTCCAAAGATTCTAGCTCATTCAAAGTTTAGATCAGCAGAAACATAGATGAGACCCACCTATTATCTGAGACTGTTCTCTGGAGAACAGTAAGATGGGGAAGAACAGATTACTCTGAAACTCTTGTCAGAAAACTCAAGTTGTGTTTTGCTGCCAAGAAATGTCACTTTGAAAAGCTCAAGTTGAAAACCGGTTCTTTTCTGATGGAGATTATCACGGTCTACAATAATTTTTCCAGTGAAGTACAGAAATAGATTTTATTTGGACAAAATGTTTGACATACATACAAAATTCAATTTAGAAAATACTTGATGAGCGCTACTTTGTGCTACTTCTTCAGCGATCAATGCAAAGAAATAGAGGAAAAGAACAGAATAGGAAAGACTAGAGATGTCTTTAAGAAAATTAGAACATTTCATGCAAAGATGGGCTCCATAAAGGACAGAAATGGTATGGACCTAAAAGAAGCAGAAGATATTAAGAAGAGATGGCAAGAATACACAGAAGAACAGTATAAAAAGGATCTTCATGACCCAGATAATCACGATGGTGTGATCACTCATCTAGAGCCAGACATCCTGGAATGTGAAGTCAAGTGGGCCTTAGAAAGCATCACTACGAACAAAGCTAGTGGAGGTGATGGAATTCCAGTGGAGCTCTTTCAAATCCTGAAAGATGATGCTGTGAAAGTGCTGCACTCAATATGCCAGCAAATTTGGAAAAGGAAGCAGTGGCCACAGGACTGGAAAAGGTCAGTTTTTGTTCCAATCCCAAAGAAAGGCAATGCCAAAGAATGCTCAAACTACCACACAATTGCACTCATCTCACATGCTAGTAAAGTACTGCTCAAAATTCTCCAAGCCAGGCTTCAGCAAT
>SJYQ01001067.1:100900-137365 GCA_006410935.1 Redunca redunca | reverse complement strand
AAACTCCAGTACTTTGGCCACCTCATGTGAAGAGGTGACTCATTGGAAAAGACTCTGATGCTGGGAGGGATTGGGGGCAGGAGGAGAAGGGGACAACAGAGGATGAGATGGCTGGATGGCATCACTGACTCAATGGACGCAAGTCTGAGTGAACTCCGGGAGTTGGTGATGGACAGGGAGGCCTGGCGTGCTGCGATTCATGGGGTCACAAAGAGTCGGACACGACTGAGCGACTGAACTAAACTGAACTGAACTTTATGCTATCCTAGGCACAGAAGAAGCATGTAAAGAGAAGACGAATATTGATATGCTAGGCTCAGTGTTCACCCCTTTATTGGCTGAGCTGAGGGAACTCTCTGGAGTCCTGGGGGGAGGACTGGAAATAGTCTGGGAACTTGGGGAAGTGGCTGTTTACTAAATAAGTCTTACTTGAGAAAGTGGAAGTGTTAGTCTCTTAGTCCTGTCCGACTCTGTGACTCCATTGACTACCGCCTGCCAGGTTCCTCGCTTCATGGAATTCTCCAGGCCAGAATACTGGAGTTGTTAGCCATTCCCTTCTCTAGGGGATCTTTCTGACCCAGGGATGAAACTTGGGTCTCCAGTATTACAGGCAGGTTCTTTACCATCTGTAACAATTGGTATGTCCCTGTGGATGTAGACCTGGGTTTCCCAGGTGGCACTAGTGGTAAAAACCCTGTCTGCCAATGCAGGAGACGTAAGAGACAGAGGTTCGATCCCTGGGTCAGGAAGATTCCCCTGGAGGAGGGCATAGTAATCTGATCCAGTATTCTTGCCTGGAGAATCAGAGGAGCCTTGGGGGCTACAGTCCACAGGGTCATACAGAATTGGACACGACTGAAGTGACTTAGCACGCATGCCCGCATGGATGCAGACCAGCTAAGTGTTACCTCTTCCCTCACCATGCTTCCTGTCTGCTTTTCTAGGGTAATCCTTTGTCTAGGATACTTAGAGCAGGGACTCTTAATTAAGGGTGCTATGGACCTATTTGTCACTGATGAAGCATATGGACTCATCTGAAAATTATTATTAAAGCAGAAAACACACAGGATTACATGGAGCCATACACATTGAAATAGAGTGATAAAATATTTAATAATTAATTGTGGTAAAATAAAATAAGACCTAGAGGTCCAGTTAACTACCCTAATCTCAAAATAATGATGAATGTAAATTATATTTAGGATATCCTCAACAAACGTAGGATTATATAAAAATAGCCATGTTTTCTACAGTAAACTGATTTGTTGCCTCTATTTTTTTAAGAGTGTTTATTTTATTTTTAGTTGTGCTGAGTCTTCCTTGCTGCACGTGGGCTTTCTCTAGTTGCAGTGAGCAGGGCCTCCTCTTCGTTGCAGTGCGGAGACTTCTCATATTGGTGGCTTCTGTTGTTGCAGAGCACAGGCTCTAGGCACCTGGGCTTCAGTAATTGCAGTGGGCGGGCTCAGTAGTTGCAGTGTGTGAGCTTAGGTGCCCATTGCACATGGAATCTTTTCAAATCAGGGATCAAACCCGTGTCTCCTGCATTGGCAGGTGGATTCCTATCCACTATCCCACTAGGGAAGTCACGTCGCCTACATTTAGGAAAGATATGCTAAATTTCAGTAACAGAGTAATAAAAATAAAGATGTTGTTTTCTCCCCTCACATTCACAAATCCCTTGCATTCCTTCCACAGACTCTTTCGGGCTCCATGGACCCTGGGTGTCTCCATTCAAACTTCTGTAACAATCACCACAGACTGGTTGCCTTAAACAACAAAGACTTTGCTCACAGTTTATCTCACAGAACTCACAGGAGGTGTGGAGTTCAAGATCAAGGAGCTAATACAGTCGAGTTCTTGGTGTGAGCTCTCTTCCCAGTTATATCCTCAAGTGGCATTATCCTGACATGTGCATTGGGAGAGGGAGAGAGACTCTTTTTCTATAAGGGCACTAAACACATCATGAGGACTTCATCCTCAGTGCCTCGTCTAGACCTGGTAACTTCCTGTACTACTGTGATTTTGTAATAAAAAGTATATATTTGGTCTTCATCTCTTTTCTGGCATTGAGCTCCTAAAATCCTTGGAATTTCATCCTTGGAATTTCCTAAGTGAGGAAAGCAACTAACCAGCGACCAGGTTTGGCAGGAAAAATAGTTTGTTGGCCTCTGCACTAGACCACGGGTTTCTTGAGGGCAGGAATTGCCAGCCTGTTTTCTGTCCCGCATATACAGCAATAGTGTCAACTAGACTGGTGTGAAATAAATATGGGCAGAATAACCCTTTCAGTCATGTGTTCTGTACCCACACATGCTTTCTGAGAATTCTTCCAAAATTTGAATTTGGCAACAGATACATTCCTTGATAGGAGAATTTCAGCCAAACCAGATTTGTGGTTTCATAGTCCACAGTTTTATGTCTCATTCTTCTATAATTTTGGTGCCTCCTAAACAAAGGCCAATTTTACCTCTGTTGAAGGTCTTCCTGGTATACTCATGCACTTAAGAGATCCCAGGGTAAAGGTAACTTGTATCTTTTCCATATAGTTCAATCTGGCCTCAACCTGGACAAGAAAATGACAAACGTTTCAGTAGAGCATTCTAGATACATAACTGAGTGAAAAGGAAAATGCCTTCAGCCAGACCTTTTTTCTGCTTTATGCTTTTCTGACTTCTTTGTTCACCAACAGCAGTCATTGTGAAAATCGCAGGAATTTTGTTCCTGAAGTGCGTATCCCCTACAGAGATTAATATACCACTTAAGATCAAAGGTAAATGGGTCTTTTAAAAAGCGTTCTCTTCAAGTTATGGAAGCAACAGACTTACACTCCAACAGGCTGTTTAAGAAGCAAGATACTAACCACAGCTCCAATATAACCATGCTTCTGACAACACAGCAAGGTGATTGTTAGTCATGCTTGCCCACCTGTATAAAATGCTGACCTCACTAATGTGTATATTGGCTGCATATAAAAAAGATGTTGGCATCTTGCCCAAGGTCATGGAAAAACTTGCAATTTCCTCAAGCCATATTCATTACCATACAAAATATCTGAAATATGGTTTTAGACAGTTCAACAGCCCATGTAAATGGAAGTAGAAGATAAAAATACTAAATTCTGTGAACTTATTTTTAGAGATCATTTTCAACACGTGAATCATGATATCTAATAAATTCAGTTTAGATATTTAAATGTAATCTTAAAGTCTGACTAGATATAATATATATATATTTTGCAGGTGAATTTCATGTAAATATATTAATTAACAGTTATACCCAGTGGTTATCAAATAAAAAGCAAGTTTCTTGAGTTGGGGGAAGTTATAAGAAACGAGACAGGGACTTTTCTATGAGGGAATATGGTACATTCTTATTTGAGGTAACATAATATGCTGCTCTCCAAAATCACTGCAGATGGTGATTGCAGCCATGAAATTAAAAGACGCTTACTCCTTGGAAGAAAAGTTATGACAAACCTAGATAGCATATTCAAAAGCAGAGGCATTGCTTTGCCGACTAAGGTCCGTCTAGTCAAGGCTATGGTTTTTCCTGTGGTCATGTATGGATGTGAGAGTTGGACTGTGAAGAAGGCTGAATGCCTAAGAATCGATACTTTTGAACTGTGGTGTTGGAGAAGACTCTTGAGAGTCCCCTGGACTGCAAGGAGATGCAACCAGTCCATTCTGAAGGAGATCACCCCTGGGATTTCTTAGGAAGGACTGATGCTGAAGCTGAAACTCCAGTACTCTGGCCACCTCATGCAAAGAGTTGACTCATTGGAAAAGACTCTGATGCTGGGAGGGATTGGGGACAGGAGGAGAAGGGGACGACCGAGGATGAGATGGCTGGATGGCATCACGGACTCGATGCACGTGAGTCTGAACTCCGGGGGTTGGTGATGGACAGGGAGGCCTGGCGTGCTGCAGTTCATGGGGTCGCAAAGAGTCGGACACGACTGAGTGACTGAACTGAACTGAATATGCTGCTAAGTCTTCAATCGTGTCCAACTCTGTGCGACCCCATAGACGGCAGCCCCCCAGGCTCCCCCGTCCCTGGGATTCTCCAGGCAAGAACACTGGAGTGGGTTGCCATTTCCTTCTCCAATGCATGAAAGTGAAAAGTGAAAGGGAAGTCGCTCAGTCGTGCCTTTGCGACCCCATGGACTGCAGCCTTCCAGGCTCCTCCGTCCATGGGATTTTCCAGGCAAGAGTACTGGAGTGGGGTGCCATTGTAGACACAGAGATAACTGACAATATTAGCAACATGTGTAAAGTGCCGATGAGTGACACGGATAGATACAGCTATAGCAATTCATAGGACAAAAGGTTGCTGGTCAGGAGAGACCACAGATGGAAAATGGACTTGGAAGTGTGAACTAACACTGATAATGCTGCAGATAACTTAGTACACACACATACCCCTCTACTTCCCTCCCACCCCCGCATCCCCCGCAAGCTTGCTGTTACACCCATTGTCGTCTTACTCACTTAGACCCTCCTCACTTCATTCCTGAGTTCCTGTGGCCTCTGTCTCATGCTCATTACTCCTTGTCTGAATCTGGGCACACAGTGTATGATCAGAACAATTTTCCTCACGCTGAGCTTTATCATATTACCGCTCTGTCCCACGGTTTGTACATAAAGTGCATATTTGATGACACTAGTGATGGTCTGTATTCTGCTTGACTAAGGTGTTTCTGAATAAAATGTGTCCCTTTCTAGATTAGTCTTTCTCAGCTATCGCCATGATCTTATCTTTGGGTTTCAGAGATTATAATAGAAGCCTTTATATACTGTTAACAGGGGTGTGCATTGTGAAGTCTTTCTGTAGGGCAAAGCCTTAAAATGCATCTATGCTTTATTTCATTTTAACATTATGCTTCCGATCATGCCTTTGAGATGTGTTTAAAAAACCCATATCATAGTAAAGCTATTTTTATTGTTGCTGTTTTTTAAAATAACACAATTTGTTGGTTATCCTAATTGGTCCTTTGGAGGGAGGAATATCTATACTCAAAATACCTGGGAAACATTAAAAATGATGGTGAATATAGAAAATACTATTTTTTTCCAGTAAGTATTTTACTTTTCTTAATTTCCCCATGGTGTGTCCTTTAAAATTGTGGTTCTTTTGTTCCGTCTTTTTAAGATCTCTGCTAGCTTCCTGTTGTTCATCACATTAATCCTCGCTTCTTGTGCCTGGCTTCCAGGACACTGCGTCAGCCTGCTCTCAAACTGTGTAGCAGCCCTGTTGAAATCTCAGCCATTTCAGTCTGTTTTTTTCTCTGACTGGACTCCCAGAGCCCAAACTCATTCCTAATGGTGTTCTTGTTTATGTACTTCCCACTTGACTGCCCTTTGTCTATCTCTCCTAGTTCAACTTCTGTTGTTTTTCAAAGTTCTACTTCTTATGAATCTTGTCAAGATTTTCTCAGTCCCTCGTGGTGGTATCATCCAGTTCTGTGGTTCATCTCAAGTAAACAGGTGTTCTGGAAAAGAGCCTGGATTCAACCGAAGGAACTAGAATGTAACTGGAGAATACCTGTGAGATGAGCTTTGTTTTCTGATGAAGGTTCATTTTTGAAGGCTATTTGGAATGGAGCCATGTACACACCAGTCCTTGCTCCCTTGTTCTTTTCCTACTTAACTGAACATCTGTTTTCTTCAATAAGGAACTGGCTAAGGAAGAAGTCATGTTTTCTTTCTAAGCTTCAGATAATTGTTCAAGGAAAAATTAGGTAAAATTCAAAATAATAAAGGTTTATTCTATTTACTCAATAATCCTTTTATCATCTTTTCCCTCTGTGTGCTACTTCTAGCATCTTCCCTCAGGGCACATACATGGCCTACTTATTCCAACATTTTTTCCACTTCCTTACCCCAAATCTCGATCTATTGCATTCACTGGGCTTGGTCTGAGAACTGTGAAGAAAAGAGAACTGCATTCATCCATATTTCTAGGTTTGATTCATTCGATTATGAGTGCTCAGTTATGTTTGACTCTTTGTGACCCCATGGGTTGTAGTCCGCAGACTCCTCTGCCCATAGCATTCTCCAGGCAAGAATACTGGAGTGGGTAGCCATTCCTTTCTCCTGGATATCTTCCGGACCCAGGGATCAAACTCAAATCTTCTGTGTTGCAGGTGGATTCTTTACCACTGCACCACCTGGACCTCCCTCACTGAACTATAACCTGGCCCCGTTCACTGGTCTTGCTCAAACCTGTGCACAGCCCCTCTCTACCCGATCCTCTGTGGGTACGATGTATGCATGCGTGCTAAGTAGCTTTAGTGGTGTCTGACTCTTTGAGACCCTATGAACTGTAGCCCACTAGGCTCCTCTGTCCTTGGGATTCTCCAGGCAAGAATACTGGAGTAAGTTGACATTTCCTACTCCAGTGGAACTTCTGACCCAGGGATTGAACCACATCTCTTGCATCTCCTGCATTGGCAGGCAGATTCTTTACCATTAGCGCTATCTGGGAAGTCCGTTATGAAAATTTGCAGACATACATAAAAATAGAGAGCATAGTAAAATATGCCTGTTAAATACTCATCACACAGGTTTAATTATCAACATTTTTAGCATACTCTTCTTTTAAAAGAAAGTTTGATCTTAATATTTTTGTTTTCTTACATTGTAACGTCTGTCTTTTTCTAAAACTTGTCTTTTAGTCATGTGCTTATTAGATCAAATGGTGATCTATCCTGTGGTATTGAGTTTCTGTACTTAATCATTGTCAAAGCCAGTGGTATGGGAGAACAGAAATTAAAATTCAACAAACATATCTAATATAGTTTTTTATGGTAACTGGGGGCACAGGTTACAATTTAATTGTAATTAATCATTTCTATTAACTCCTAAACCTGAATTTACACCTGCATTTTTTACAATTAAAATATGATCATGTGAGTCATTAACACTATTCTGGTTAATTACCAAGTGTTACTTCTTGTGAACCTCTCTTTACATGGTTTTCTTTGTATATAACTAAATACTTCCAATGCGTACTTAGACCTTATCATCCCTTGAGAACCTAAGAGTGACAGGAACCTTCCTTATAGATAGTAATACTAGTGTTAAATTATGAACTACATTTTGTCTGTAAGAACTTTTCTTCTTAACTAAATAGAATAGCATTAGGATCTTAGCTTTAAACGAAGGTTAATCACTTTCATTCCTCTGAATAACTCATCACTTTTACACAGTATAGTTCACTGCTGAGGTTCTCTAATTTTTCCCTATTTGTTTTTTCTTTTTCCCCAGCTCTTGTAAATGTGAAACTCTGGGCCATTGATCGACAATGTTTTCAGACGATAATGATGAGGACAGGACTTATCAAGCATACCGAGTATATGGAATTTTTAAAAAGGTAGGACACTTTTCTTTTCTCTTGAGAGTGTTTTATTGTCTTTTCAACCTTTTCCTGAAATGCAGCCCAGGGAACACTTTTTGCCTTTATCTCAGTCTTATTAGCCTACTAATTTATGGAAGTACAAGATTTTGGACTGGCTTCTTTCTATTTCTGCTGCCAAATTTCATGATATGTGGTTAAGTCAGAACTTCATTCAGAGTTTCATTCAATATTCTGTTATAGAGGAGAGAAACAAGTGAGTATCTGCATGAACAAAAAAGGATATTGAGGTCATCTCTATCAGTTAATATATTGTAACTCTTCTCAAGCAACCCACAGTACAAGACTGAATCATCTCTTATATGAAGTTACATATTAAAGATCAGATGACTAAGGTGAAAAAGTTCCAAGAAGCAGCTTATTATCCTTTAATCCTGAGTTTAATTTCCAAAATTAAATTCATTTTATNCTAAAATTCAAATATGTCAAGTGATAATGTGTAAAAAAATTACTGTGTTGGTAGGGTGTCAGTTTTTTATCTCAGTGTGATTTAGTGAAATACTTAGGAAAAGTGGAAATGGGAGTTTCTGTTTAAATGTTAGTATAATTCACAAGGAAATGATGCAAGTGCCAAATCATACAGCACTTGTATTAATATACATATAGATATATGTTGATATGTGTATTGATATATAGATGTGTGTATGTGAATGGAGAGAAATGGAAGGAGATAAAGTGGAAATTCACTGTAAGCCTCTATCAAGGTGCAAGTTACTGATTTTCTTGTGACATAGCCCCGAAACAGAAAGATCCCAATTGGTAATCAGTGAAATGCTTGTTTGTGGGACAGAACTCACTGTTTATCTCACATACCTAGGAGCTGTGTACTCACCACGCTGACTTCAGCTTCCATAAGTTTTCATAAGGAAATGGAATTTGGCAATGCTCTCTTGCATGACACCAACAAAAACTTTTTAGAGGCACAGTTTCAGGAAAATGGAGATCCCACCGTGCTCCGTGTGTCTGTGTGTGTGAGTGAGAAATTCACCCTGGATAAACTTTTATTTTTGTAATATTCTCAGAGCTATTCAAATTTGTTATCTATTTAGACAATTCAAACCTTAAGCCATGAAAGTTGGTTCTCTAGGATTTGTGAACATTCCTTGTTGGTCATCTTAGAGCAAGTGGCGTTTAACTGATTTAATATGAAAGAGCTAGGCACTGACTTTGATGTCACTTTGCGTCTGGCCACTCTGTAAAACATCAAGTCCACATCACTTGCATGCGTAGTACTGGGCTGGGAGTCCAGAGAGACGACACACCGACCACTGTTGCCTCGGGCTGGTTTTAATCTCCCTAAACTATGACATGACCAGCTGGCTCCCTCTATAACCTTTCAATGGCTGGCGGTTCCTGTTGAAATAGCTATAGCCTGCCCCAGCCAGTGGCACCCTGCTTTTTCGGCCTGGTTTCTTCTTGCCCCGGGGCAAACCTAATGATTCCAGGTGCTCAAAAAGACCCTGTGCTTTTACACAGCCTCCTGCCTCTGTTGCCTTTTCCCCACAGTCAGTGTTCACATCTCCACTGTTTATATCTTAACTAACTAGAAGCTTCCCTCTCCATAGATTCTGGTGTTTCTACTGAGAAGTAACCTCCCCTTCCTCAGAAGCCTCATTTCTACCATGTTTTCTACTATATTATAACCTCACTACTAAACTTAACTCTACTTTTAAGCTATAAACTTTGAAGGACTAGAGGTATTTCTTAAGCATCTTGATACTCTTCTTTAGCATAAAGCTTGTCATTTTGTAGACAGGCATTTTATAGGACAGTGAGTGTGGGGCAAGTATGTAATTTGCAGGGCCCACTGGAAAATAAAATTCAAGGCTCTGTTTGCAAAAACAGGGAAACATTTCAAGTCACTGATGGCATAGTATTAAACAAAGCATGTTGCTGCTGCTGCTGCTGCTGCTAAGTCACTTCAGTCGTGTCTGACTCTGTGCGACCCCATAGATGGCAGCCCACCAGGCTCCCCCGTCCCTGGGATTCTCCAGGCAAGAACACTGGAGCGGGTTGCCATTTCCTTCTCCAATGCATGAAAGTGAAAAGTGAAAGTGAAGTCACTCAGTTGTGTCCGACTCTTAGCGACCCCATGGACTGCAGCCCACCAGGCTCCTCCATCCATGGGATTTTCCAGGCAAGAGTACTGGAGTGGGGTGCCATTGCCTTCTCCAAAGCATAGGGATCATCTAATCTTGGGTCCTGCACTATTATCCTAGTGAAATTAAAAGTGAATAATACTCATTCCTCCATTTTCCAAAGTTAATGTGTTCTGCCATTTATTTGGCAAAGCTGTTGAGATGCCATATATTTCCCAAGGAAATGATAGATCTTGTCAAAAACTAAGATGATCAAAATTGAACTTGTCAATCATAACTTCAGAATTATTATTTCCCTGTGTATTGTAGATTTTAAAAATTTGCTTAACACTCTTTAACATTATGTAAAAGCTTTAACATTTTATATTGTTAAGTCAACCAAATTTTTTTTCTTTATAATTTCATGTTTAGAAAGACTTACTGTGTCATAAAAATATAGACTTAACTCTAAAATTCTCTGTAGCAGCCTGTGTGTGTGTGTGTGTGTGTGTGTGTTTGTGTGCGCATGTACATGCACGTGGAGGGGTGTTTTTGTCTAGTGCACTTCCTAAATATAACTTTGATCTGAATTTTTCTACTATAGACACAGGCACTATTTTGTTAAGCAGTTAAAGCAATTGTGACACTATAAGGAGAAAAGGAAAACTCTGGGAAATGGTTTTAGAAATCATCAAATTCTTTGCAGTGAGGGTCTCTGTTGTACACAGGAATGCCTTCCTAATGAAGTGATTTCAAGGGCAGAGAGAGCCTAAAAGAGGAAGGATTCTCTTATCACTGCTCATCTCCCCACACCACTTTTCTTTACTTTTCTAAACAAGCAGTAAATTTGAAGGGTAGGAAAAGGGGACACATCAGGCATGGAAATGCAGAACCAAAATGCAAGGGTTTCTTTCTTACAGTCAGTTCTTATTTTCATTTCAGTATTTTAACCCATTTTATAGATACTAGTCATGTGGTTTGGCCTCCTTTTTGCTATTAAATGCCACATCGGACGTGATTCTGGTTCTTTAATGCTATTTAGTCCATTCTCTTTTGTGCTTATATTTCACATTCCCTGATGAAAACACAGATGTTCCTATGCAAGCATAGCAAAAAAAAAAAAAAAAATGCTTTTTTTTTTTTCACAGAGCAGTGCTACTGAGCAAGGCACGGTTTCTGTAGCTCCAGCAGCAGTTTTGCCAGTTGCCAACATTTTCCATCTTCTGTGGCCACTGAAGCAGGGACTAGTTTGACAGATGGGTTCTGAAAAGTGAGCCAAATAACTGCCAGAGCCCGCTTGTGTCGCTTTCTCCCGAGCATTTCCTCTGTGCCGCTGTTGGCGACACATCTGTACCCAGAGCAGCGCTAGGATGCAGCTGTGTGGCCGACGGGAGGTGCTTGTAGGAAGCGGGTGTTCTGTTCATCCCAAGCGACGCTGCTGCTGCGGCCCCTCGTATTTATCTTCATGCCTCACTGACATGTCAGAGACACAACAGGGACTGTTTGGAATTTAAATTACTCAATCAAGCCTGCTGATCCTCAAAAAAAAAAAAAAAAAAGTAAAACTTTTCTTGATCCACTAAGGAATCTTTTGTTAAGGCAGGTAATCTTGTATCATCATTCTGCATAAAACCTTTCCATGATTACGTCTCACTCTTAAGATAGAGTAGTCCCTTGGCATTGTCTCCAAAGCCCTGTTTCCTCTGGCTGCTGCTCACCTCTCCAGGTTCATCTCACTCTCCATCTTCTTCCTTGGCTTCTCATTGGCTCTTTGCTCTAGTCACATTCAGTTCAGTCCAGTCCCTCAGTCATGTCTGACTCTTTGCGACTCCGTGGACTGCAGCATGCCGGGCCTCCCCGCCCATCGCCAACTCTCGGAGTTTACTCAAACTCATGTCAAGAAGAAGAGTGGACTTTTGGTAAATCACAGCGCTACATTGCTGAATTAATCCTTCTGCCACAGTTTTCTGGTGGAAAGCCCTGCTACACATTTTGGTGTGTACTGTGTTAGTCACTCAGTCCAGCCCAACTCTTTGTGAACGCATGGACTATAGCCTGCCAGACTCCTCTGCCCATGGAATTCTTCAGGCAGGAATACTGGAGTGGGTAGCCATTCTCTTCCCTGGGGAATCTTTCCAACCCAGGGATCAAACCCAGGTCTCCTGTTTTGCAGATAGATTCTTAACTGTCTGAGCCACCAGGGAAGCTCAATATAAAGATTCCTTATTCTATATGCCCATTCCTAGGGAGTAAGGCCAAATCTGGTTTGCTATTCCACCTTATCTTCTAAAACAATAATACTTGTATAGACACCTAACATAATTAAATATGTTACTTACATATGTATATTAGAAAAGTAAGTACTATTCCTTTTAAAAAGGCAGTGTGACTTTTCTTCTAGAAACTCCTGCTAACTTTTATATGTCAGAATGTTCTTCACTATGAGGATAATTCCGTTTTGGTTGACTGTGACTTCAGCCTCTACCCCAGACCAAAACTTATTGAATCTTCTCTTTAATTGCTTTACATTTCTCTCATCCAGTAGTTTTTGCCATACTTGCCACTAGCAGGTGCCTACATAACGATGCGTCTTCATGTCTGGTCTTATACAGCAATAATGATTACATTTTAGATTTAGAAAAATTTAAGACAAGATAGTTTCATCTCTGTTGACATGTTATAGATATAGCAGTTGAGTCTTAGAGCCCAGAATCAAATCATATTTAGTTAGAAAGAAAACTTCGAACCCAGGCTTATGAATTCCTCATCTGAGTATCCTACAATATATGGACTCAAGTTCATAGTTTGTATATTATGAAGCTCTTCACTGTAGCAAGCTTAACATGAGAGAGGGTTGGTGGTATTATTTTTGCCTCTCCAAAAAGATAACTTACAAAAAGTATTAATTTGTTATCATATAGACATTTTTCTATACTCTCTATATATGTATTTTATTTTTTGGACATGCCTCATGGCATATGAAATTAAAAGACGCTTACTCCTTGGAAGGAAAGTTATGACCAACCTAGACAGCATATTAAAAAGCAGAGACATTACTTTGTCAACAAAGGTCCGTCTAGTCAAGGCTATGGTTTTTCCAGTGCTCATGTTTGTGAGAGTTGGACTATAAAGAAAGCTGAGTGCTAAAGAATTGATGCTTTTGAACTGTGGTATTGAGGGAGACTCTTGAGAGTCCCTTGGACTACAAGGCAATCCAACCAGTCCATTCTAAAGGAGATCAGTCCTGAGGGTTGATTAGAAGGACTGATGTTGAAACTGAAACTCCAATACTTTGGCCACCTGATGTGAAGAGCTGACTCATTTGAAAAGACCCTGATGCTGGGGAAGATCGAGGGCAGGAGGAGAAGGGGACAACACAGGATGAGATGGTTGGGTGGCATCACTGACTCAATGGACATGGGTTTGGGTGGACTCTGGGGGTTGGACAGGGAATTGGCGTGCTGCAGTTCATGGGGTCACAGAGTCAGACATGACTGAACTGAACTGAACGTGACATATGGGATCTTACTTCCCTGACAAGGGATTGAGCCTGAGGAGTGGAATCAACCATTGGATTTCTAGAGAAGTCCCTATGCCCTATATGATTTAATTTCAGCCTTGGGATAATGAAATTTTAAAATGCCTTCAAGTATTTCTTTCTCTGATCCAGTTTAAAAATCTAAAAAAATTTCATATTCTTAACTCAATCCAACAGGTCACCTTGTTTCACAGATTTTTATTTTTTATCATATTTATAAAAGAACATAGAGATATAGAGTTCTTAGAGTAGAATATAAACTTGTAAAGGATATAAGAGTTTTCTCATTCCACTAATGGGAGAGCCAAGACCTAGACTGGTTATGGAAGTTGCCCAGGGTCACACAGGCAATTGATAGTATGGTTAACCCTTGAACAACATGATGATTGGGGCACCAGCCCTTTTGCAATCAAAAACTGGAGTATAACTTATAGTCAGCACTCTATATTTATGATTCCTCTATATCTACCATACCACATCATCAGTTCCAACAAGCCATGGATTGTGAGACACTGTAGTGTTTACTATAGGAAAGAAAAATGTCACTGCTGTTCAAGGGTCAACTATATACTGATCAAATTCTCTGCCCTAAAGTAAAGCTGAAATTGTGCTATTGTATAGAATGTCAGCTGTCTTTTATTCAAAATCTCCAGAGTAGAACTCACCGTGATCATGACTAAACATATGTTTTGGTGTTTCACAGTTCCTCTAGGATAAGTTTTAATGTCCCTGCTAAGATTG
Source organism: Redunca redunca (assembly GCA_006410935.1). Lineage (NCBI taxonomy): Eukaryota > Metazoa > Chordata > Mammalia > Artiodactyla > Bovidae > Redunca > Redunca redunca. Next base: position 123,595 of record SJYQ01001067.1, on the reverse strand, counting down.
GTTTATTTGCCATAGAAAGAGAAAGTAACTGCTTATAGCTGCCCTTGTAATGTCAGTTTTGAATGACAGATGTGGGGTGGGGTCTGGAAATTGACGTTTTTAACAAGTTCTCAGTGGATTATCATGCTTTTGGTCTGGGAACTACTCTTGGGAATCATTGATCTAGTGTATAAGATAAAAGTAGAAATTATATTTCAGATATTCCAGATGCTTGTATGATGTGTTAGGAAAAGAGTATGTTTCGATTTTGGATTCATTTATAGATATGTACCCTGGCGGCTCAGAGGTTAAAGCGTCTGCCTCCAATGCAGGTTCGATCCCTGGGTAGGGAAAATCCCCTGGAGAAGGAAATGGTAACCCACTCCAGTATTCTTTCCTGGAGAATCCCATGGACAGAGGAGCCTGGCAGGCTACAGTCCACGGGGTCGCAGAGTCAGACACGACTGAGCAACTTCACTTCACTTCAATCTTAGACAAGTTTCTGTATTTTTTTTTTTTTAATGGAGGATAGTTGCTTTACAGTGTTGTTAGTTTTTGCTTTACTATGAAGTGAATCAGTCATAGATATACATATATCCACTCTTTTTTACATTTCCTTCCTGTTTGGATCACCATAAAGCATTGAATAGGGTCCCCTGTGCTATATAGTCTGTTCTCATTACTAACCTATGTTATATATGTATATATGTCAATCCCAGTCTCCCATTTGTCCCACCCTCCTTCCCCCTTGCTAACCATAAATTTGTTGTCTACATGTGTGACTATTTCTGCTTTGGTTATAAGTTCATCTATACCATTTTTCTCAGAGAAGGCAATGGCACCCCACTCCAGTACTCTTGCCTGGAAAATCCCATGGATGGAGGAGCCTGGTGGGCTGCAGTCCACGGAGTCGCTAAGAGTCGGACTCAACAGAGTGACTTCACTTTCACTTTCCACTTTCATGCATTGGAGAAGGAAATGGCAACCCACCCCACTGTTCTTGCCTGGAGAATCCCAGGGATGGGGGAGCCTGGTGGGCTGCCATCTATGGGGTCTCACAGAGTCGGACACGACAGAAGCGACTTAACTGCAGCAGTATACCGTTTTTCTAGATACAGGCAAGTTTCTTTAATCTGACTAAGTTTTTGCAGTCAAAAATAGGGGACCCTCCCACCATGAAGGAGTATAATTAGGAATAAACAAAATAGATAATATGAGCAAACAGTTACTGAGTGTATGCCAAGCAGTTTTGAAAACACTCTAGATGTATTAACTCATTTAATCCTCAAGAAAAGTCTTTAAAGCCAGTGGTTCCAGAAATGATACTTAATTTGGCCCCCTGCTAGCTCAGTAACTATTGGATCCTCAGATGGTAGTTCCCACCCATTGCTACCCTTCTCAACAAATTTAAATTTACTTTACTCGGACATTTGGGCAGTCAGTTGACTTTATTCTTGGTTTATCTGGGTTTCCAATTTACTGCGTTTTTTCTTTAATAGTCCCCTTTCCCTAAACCTCAATAATTTATTCCTTCCTCCTACCACCCTAGGATGTTGTTGTGTAGTCACTAAGTTGTGTCCAACTCTTTGTGACCCCATGAATTGGAACATGCCAGGCTTCCCCATCCTTCACTATCTCGTGGAGTTTGCTCAAACTCATGTCCATTGAATCAGTGATGTCATCCAACCATCTCATCCTCTGTTGTCCCCTTCTCCTCCTGCCTTAAATCCTTCCCAGCATCGAGGTCTTTTCTGATGAGTCAGCTCTTCACATCAGGAGGGCAAAGTATTGGAGCTTCAGCCTCAGTCCTTCCAAGGAACTTTCAGGGTTGATTTCCTTTTAGTTGGACTGGTTTGATTCTTTCCTGTCCAAAGGACTCTCAGGAGTCTTCTCCAGCACCACAATTTGAAAGCATCATACCCTGCTAGGATATGTTCTCAGAAATAACGCTCCATATTAGCATAAGAGCTGGCCCTTTAAGTGGTGATGAATACAATGGTGATAGTGTGTTAGAACTGCATGGGCTTAGTGATGGGGCCTGCAGCTGTTTCGAAATCTACCATCTGTATGTAAGGAGGCACCATTGTTACTAAAATGGATATTAAATAACCAAGAGCTCAGGATTCGGTGTCTGCTGGCTTCAAAGGAAAGTGTTTATGGCTGGAAGCTCCTTTATACCCTCCTGCATAGAGACTTTGAAGCACAGATGATAGTCTTTAGGCAGGACCTGTCCTTGCTTAGTTAGGCTGAGTTCTGTGAAATTCCTTTCAGGAACTGCACTATTTGCACATTTATTGATAGAGTATTGTTGGTATACTTTCGCTGGAAGAAATTATGATGCTACTTTTTTAGACGTAAATTATGTAAGTGACAGTAACATATTCTGACTGACTTTTGTTGAGATCACAGTTGTGTAAGATGAAAATCACGAAGCCACTTTTCCTAGCTTTTACAGGGAGAGAAGGCAAAAGAAGATGCATATGAAAATAATTTTAGTGATTTTAGATCATTTTTTTAATACTCAAAACATAAGTGACAGACCTTTTTAAGCTCTTAAGCTTTGAGCTGTAATAAAGCTTTTCTAGATGACTGTGAAACCTGCATTAGAATTGAGCTTGGCAAAGCTGGCATAGTTTTAAGGGAAATAATGTGATGAATAAATGAAGAGACACTTTCTCACCCCATTTTCAAGTTGGCCTGCTCACAACCCATTTCGTGGTAGCAGATCCATTCTCATTAAAGATGACACAGGAGCAGATATATGTAAAAGTGACCATTAATTTCATGTTGTCATTTAGCATTTGCACAAATGTCTCCATATTGATCCTATTTTTAAAAAAGAAAAACAATGTAATCTGTTATTTGCATAATGACATGGTGATGAAAATTATTCATCTACAACATTGCCATATAGGTACACTCAGTTCCACATGTGTGAACTCCTTCTAATTCTTACAAAAGATAAGATATCTGATTTATGGTGTTTGTGGCTAAAATTTCCCATTTAAGTCAGGTAATGACTCATATAGACAGATCCTGTTTGTTCCCAGAGAAAACATGTCCCTGACTAAGGGACTTGATATCAATACTAATCAGTCCATTATGCTGCTCCTTCTTGAGTCTGGGCTTGAAAGGATGCGTCCCTTTGGGGATCAGAGTCTTAACTTTCCCTCATCATGTCCCTATGGAGAGTTTCTCCACACTTAGGGGTTTGAAAAGCAATGGCAGTATGTTAAAGCAGTTTAATATTTCTCCATTTTCTTGCTGTAGTTTTGATCCTCATAAATAATTTCTGTTGTGAAGCTTTTTTTTAATTGAAGTATAATTGATTTTTATGGGCAGAGGAGCCTGGTGGGCTAGAGTTCATGGGGTCACAAAGAGTGGGACACAGCTGAGCAACTGAACATGCACGCACGTGCACACACACACACACACAAACGCATACACAGTTGATTAACGACTTAGCGACTTAACAACAATAGTTGTTTTAAATTATTAGAGGCTTATATTTCTGTATCTTTGATACTGAGCCTACTTATGGTCCTGTCTTTGAAAAATGTTTTGTATGCAAAGGGTCTGGTACATTTGGGAGGGAGTTTTGTTTTTTGTTTTTTTTTTTCCATCAGGAGAACTATTCCTCAATGAACAATTCAGAAGGAGTCCACAAACTTTTAGGGAAACTAAGAAGATAAGTTCTCAGATCCCAACCACATAGATTTCTCCACTAGGTAGAGAAACCTACTTCTTCACAATTGGAGAGAAATCTGAGAATCTGGAGTGTGGATGGGGAAATGCTGTCAAGGAACAAAGTAAACATCTGGGTGACTTAGACAAAGTATGTGTCTCAGCTTGTATGTTTTATCTGTCTTGGGAAGAGGAGAGTACATCAGTTTATTTGTTTAGAAAAAGCAAATAAATGAAAGAAGAAACATGAAACATAGTTTCTGTTTTTAGGGTTTTGTTGGGTTTGGGGGGCTTGGAATAAGGTTAGTCATAATTTATTTACCAATATGATTTTACAAAGGAGACCTCTTAAGCTTAGAGTCTGGCAGTTAAGCAGAATGGGTATCTCTGAACCAGACAGTCCTGCTTTTCTGCTTTGCCTCGGGTCTGGGGGAAATGCACACAGGGTAGGGAGCCCATGAGAGGGAGCAGCAGGCATGATATTTGGTGACAGAAAGATGAGCTAAGTTCTGATCACTCTGGGGCAGTGAGCACTTTCAGAGTAGTGAAGGAGATGAGGGAGAAAATAAGAACGAAATGGCCCGCACCTGCTGCTTCACACACATTATCTCACTTAACTTGGGTAAGACCCTTCGAGGTAGTTGGCAACTGGAATTATGGAAATAAGCCTTCCCAGCATCACACAGATGAGTCCCAGGTCCTTGTTCTCTTGATCATATCAAGCCAGTTTCCTAAAGATGGGTAATATTCGTGGATCAATAGATCGGTATTTATTATTCATACCTACAGTTGTATCCATATGCTGCTGTTTAGTTGCTAGGCTGTGTCCAACTCTGTTGTGACCCCATGGATTATAACCTGCCAGGCTCCTCTGTCTATGGAATTTCCCAGGCAAGAATACTGGGGTGGGTTGCCATTTCCTTCTCTAAGAGATCTTCCAGACCCAGGGATTGAACTCACAGCTCATTCATTGGCAGGTGGATGCTTTACTGCTGAGCCACCAGGGAAGCCCATATCTATATGTGGGAAGTGCCAATTGGTGAATGTATTAAAAAATAGTCATAAGGATAAAAAATGACCAAAACAATTTTTGAAAGTTAATTTCTTGATGAATTTCAACCATTGAAAAAAAATTCTAGCATTTCTGTGTAATCATATATCCATATATGAAAGGAATCTTGAGATTTTGAATAGTCATTTAAGACCAGAAGGGAGAGTATAGTTTTTCTTTGAAATCTCTTGATAGGTATATTATTTTAAAATTTACTTTGTATGTATACAACAAATGATAGAATATTTATGCTGAACCCTAGAAGGATTCCAGTTAAGTAGCATAACTTCAATTACTCTATAAACACATAGGGCTTAAAATTATTCAGTACTTTTCAAGAAATTAAATGAATTCTGTTTCCTCAATTGACTGGATGGGGTCCAATGAGTAAACATTGGATTCCATGTTTGGAAAAAACTCCTTAAGTGCTCTGGTCTGTTGTGCAAACAGAGATAAATCAAAGTTACCTCAGAGGATGGATTTGTTTTATTTTTTGAAAGAAATTAAACCCATGACTGAATCTAACACAGGGCCAAGATTCAGCATAATACAAGGAACATATTAAAATTCAAAGACTTTAATTCCAGAGAATTCTGAGTTCTTACAGATTTCATCTCTTTTGGTTATGTGCACTCTGAGTTCTGTGTACTTAGAAGTAGCAGTATTTGCTGAAATTATGCCCTGGTATTAGAGACAGGGCCGGGGTAGGGGGTTGGGGAATGAGAGATTTTTGGCGATGTAGTTAATTTATGTTCAATATTGTTTGAATAAAAATATGAAGACATACTGTAAGAGCATCTAAAAGATGAGCCTGAAAAGTAGCTAAACCCTCCCAGCAAGAATTTATTGACTTGTCTTTAGTAAAGTTAGTGAATATTAATGTGAGTGGCGTTAAGCCAACCTTCCTTCCTCCTGCTAGACTTTGCTTTCCCTGCTCTCCTTTCCCTCTTCTTCTTTCTTCTTTGCTTCCACCTTTCTCCTCTTCTTCCTGCCCTCCTCCTCCTCCTTTCTTTCCCTCAATAAATAAATACGTCCAAATGGAGAAGTAGTCTTTAGCTTCTCAAGGGTAAAGTTTTGGTACAAACAACATATGATCAAAAGGGTAGATTTAAACAAATATATTCCATGCTAAAAATATTATATTCATATTTTAAGTACTTTTAGACACTTAATACACAAGGTGAAGATGTGCTGAGTATTTAGTAGTAATGATAAGACCACTTGGCAAAATGAAGAATTCTATATTGGATATGTAGAATTAACCCAAATGAGATTTTATTGCACATATAAATACATAAAATGAGCTTTTTGTATTGAACAAGAAATAAGATGCATCCCTGAAAACTGGAGTTGCCTCTCAGGAAAACAATTCTCATTTATTTAGCCTGTTTTAAAGGAAATGGCAACCCACTCCAGTATTCTTGCCTGGGGAATCCCAGGGACGGGGGAGCCTGGTGGGCTGCCGTCTATGGGGTCACACACAGTCGGACACGACTGAAGCGACTTAGCAGCAAAGATGTATTGTCTCCCTAATGACAGTTCACTCAGTCCTCACTCTTGATGACTTAAACTCTGATTCTCAGAATTCTAACAGCTAGTTAATTAGGCTCTCTAGCACTAAACTATTTTTAATTCAATTTGAAGCTAAGACAAAAACATAGCCTGTTTAAGTTTAAAAATCAAGTTCTTTGTAGGAAAGAGATATTTCTTCTGACACTAATCATTGTTCTTCATAGTCCTTGTTAAATTGCTCTGACATTTCAACATACATGATTAACTTTTTAAATCCCCCCCAATATACACTTCACATTAATATGACTATACTATATTGTATACTTTTTTTCTTATATAAGAAATAATTCAGGTTAACAAAGAATTCATTTCAGAAATGTTTTAATAAATTTTCAATAAAGAAATAAAGTGAAAATGCGTTTTATTTTTAGATCAATGCCCTTAACCTAAGGTGGAAACTTAGTTTCCCTCTTGAGACCATGTAAGGACTCTGGAAAGATCCTAGCCCACCCCAAAGGTTGTGGACTTAAACACTAGTGCAACTTACTCTCCCTTTTCTGAAAAGTGGTAGACTATTCATACTTAAGAAGATCCTTAAACTCAAATTAAGACAGATTTATTCAAAGCGGATTTTAGAATTAACAAGTACACAGTAATACTGTAAGGCAGACCTGTAGCTGACATTATTTTTCTGATCTTCAGGATATCATTGTTCTGACCTTGTTTTGTCTGAGCCACTGTTTGTGCTGTCTTATTCAAGCTCTGGATGTCTGCAAATGCCTACATTCATAAGTCCGTACTATACTAACTTTATCATCAAGCTCCATCATGTCCATGTTCCTGTATACCTTGCTGTTTTGGTTCATGAACCTGCCTGTATTCCTATCCTGGTGTCACGTGATTCATCTGTTGCTGCAATTGACTCCCTTAATTTGATCTCTCAGAAAGTTGAGTGTGATAAAGTAAATAGGCAGTGCTTTTCGGATGACAGAGAAGACAGGTCTAGAGGAGTTATGGGGTCCTGTAGCTAAAACCCATTTGATGAAACCCATGTTGATGAAAGAGCCAGATACCAAGGAAATAAATCATAATAGTCTCCCAACACACACAGGCAGAGCTGGAGGTTATGTGAAGCTGAAGGGCTGTATCAGTGAGGAGTAGCATTGTAGCTAGACATTTTGACACACCAGGGAAAAGCTGTAACTTTAAAAGAGCTGACGTTGAGAATAAATTCATAATCATTGAGAGTCAAAGGCATCATAATCATGAAAATTGAGGCATAGGTGATATCTTTATGTAGCTCTCAAATACCTTTTAAAAATATAGCTTTTCTAAATTATTTCATTTTAATGGTTATGCATTAATAAAGCACATTTCATAAAAATTCTAAGAAATGAGAAAGAAAATTGTGTGAGTGAGACTGATACTTAGCTTTAAAAAGGAAAGTTTGTGTATTGATCTTAAGTGTTCTTTCCACATTAGGTTTTCAAGTGCATAAAGGTTTAGACAGATCCTCTGTATTTTTCATGGAAGAAAAATATAAGACACTTCTTGATTTGGGTTTAAAATTTTAAGAACATGTTTATTGCAATATATTATATATACTATAATGTGCACGAAGCGTAAAGGTACAAATCAACACATACTGATCTATATGCCCAGGTAACCAGATCAAGATCAAGATAGAGGATGTTTTCAGTTCCTTGGAAGGCTCTCCTGTGTTCCTTCCAAGTTAATCTCCTCTGTCAAGGTTAACCATTATTCTGAGCTTAACCAAGTTTTTCCTGTCTTTCAACATCATGTTAATGGAGTCATAGAATATGTACTCTTCTGTAACTGGCATTTTTTTGCTTAAAGATTATGTCTGAGAGAGCCATCTCTTTTGTTGTGTGTATCAATAGTTCATTTTTATTGCTGTGTATAATATGCCACAATTTTTTTGTCCATTTTAATGACAATGGTCATTTGAGTTCTTTCCAGTTTAAGGCTTTTATAAATAAAGCTGCTGGAAGCTTTCTTTCTTTCTTTCTTGAAAACTTTCTTGACCATGTCTTTTGGTGAATGGCTGCCTTCATTTCTCTTTAGTGTATACCCTGGAATAAAATTTCTAAACCATAGAGAAGTCATATATTCAAATTTTAGAGATAGTGCTATATAATCCTCTAAACTGGTTGAATCAATTTATACTCCCTCCAAAAATATGAAAAAGATGTATTGATCCTTTTTGAGATCCTTGCCAACTCTTGATACTTGAAAAAATTTAGCATTTTATTTGGATAAAGCATTTTAATAAAATAGAATATCACATAGTCTCCGAATCATTTTAATTACACATCTTATTAACATTTTTTAGTGTACTGCCACACACACACACAGACCCACACACAAGCATTAATTTATAAAAGAAATATAGATACTTCTGAACTAAAACATACAGAAAAAGGCTTTTCTGAAAGGTGAAATGAAAATAAATAGAATTAGTAATATTCCTTTCATCAGCCCCATGGTCCCCTACATTTTGTTACACATTTTTTGCAAGAAGCCCTCCATTGTAAGGTTTACACATTCCCTTGATCATAATGGAATCAGTGATTGCAGATGGAATGACTCTAATACCTCTTGCACAGAGGTCTGTCCTTGGGTGCTCTGGGTGCTATCAGTTTCTCCTGGTCCAGTTTTGGAGACAATCTAAACTAGATGAGACTGAAGTTTGCCTAGGTCTAGAATCAAAATGTAGAAGAGAATTTGGAGTCTGATGATTGTGAATCATTCCAGTGTAGCTGGCCCCTTTTGTCTTCTCTTGTGTGCTATGCATCAGGCCAGTGTACCCTCACAGGCAGACAAAATTTTTTTAAAAAGATTTATTTATTAATCTGTTTATTGGCTGTGGTGGGTCTTTGCCATGTGGGGGCTTTCTCTAGTTGCAGTGTGTGGACCTCTCATTGAGGTTGCTTCTCGTTGCAGAGCATGGGCTATAGGCATGCAGGCTTCAGTAGTTGCAGCACATGGGCTCACTAGTTATGCCTCCCAGGCTCCAGAGCACAGGCTCGGTAGTTGTGCGTGGGCTGAGCTGCTCTGCAGCATGTGGGAACTTCTCGGACCAAGGATTGAAGCAATGTCCCTTGAACTGCAAGGCAATTAACCACTGGACCTTAACCACTGGACCACCAGGGAAGCAGCCCCAGCAAACAACTTTAAAGCATGTGTGCATGCCTGGAATTTAGACCATTTTGGTCCTGTGTGTACTATGCATGTAGCTGAATTTCCCTTTGCTACTGGGGGTCCTTTTAACGGATGTTTCTCAGAGTAAACTATGAGTAACTCTGGGCATCCCTAACACTCTAGGGGAATCCACAAGGTCAAAAGTAATTTTCTAATACGTGAACCGTGAACTTCCAGATGTTCAAGCTGGCTTTAGAAAAGGCAGAGGAACCATAGATCAAATTGCCAACATCTACTGGATCATGGAAAAAGCAACAGAGTTCCAGAAAAACATCTATTTCTGCTTTATTGACTATGCCAAAGCCTTTGACTGTGTGGATCACAATAAACTGGAAAATTCTTCAAGAGATGGGCATACCAGACCACCTGATCTGCCTCTTGAGAAACCTATGTGCAGGTGAGGAAGCAACAGTTAGAACTGGACATGGAACAACAGACTGGTTCCAAATAGGTAAAGGAGTATGTCAAGGCTGTATATTGTCACCCTGCTTATTTAACTTATATGCAAAGTTCATCATGAGAAAAGCTGGGCTGGAAGAAGCACAGGCTGGAATCAAGATTGCCAGGAGAAATATCAATAAGCTCAGATATGCAGATGACACCACCCTTATGGCAGAAAGTGAAGAAAAATGAAAGAGCCTCTTGATGAAAGTGAAAGAGGAGAGTGAAAAATTTGGCTTAAAGCTCAACATTAAGAAAACAAAGATCATGGCATCTGGTCCCATCACTTCATGGCAGATAGATGGGGAAACAGTGGAAACAGTGGCTCACTTTATTTTTGGGGGCTCCAAAATCACTGCAGATGGTGACTGCAGCCATGAAATTAAAAGATGCTTACTCCTTGGAAGGAAAGTTATGACCAACCTAGATAGCATATTCAAAAGCAGAGACATTACTTTGCCAACAAAGGTCCGTCTAGTCAAGGCTATGGTTTTTCCAGTGGTCATGTATGGATGTGAGAGTTGGACTGTGAAGAAGGCTGAGCATCGAAGAATTGATGCTTTTGAACTGTGGTGTTGGAGAAGACTCTTGAGAGTCCCTTGGACTGCAATGAGATCCAACCAGTCCATTCTGAAGGAGATCAGCCCTGGGATTTCTTTGGAAGGAATGATGCTAAGGCTGAAACTCCAGTACTTTGGCCACCTCATGTGAAGAGTTGACTCAATGGAAAAGACTCTGATGCTTGGAGGGAGTAGGGGCAGGAGGAGAAGGGGACAACAGAGGATGAGATGGCTGGGTGGCATCAGACTTGATGGATGCGAGTCTCAGTGAACTCTGGGAGATGTTGATGGACAGGGAGGCCTGGTGTGCTGCGATTCATGGGGTCACAAAGAGTCGGACACGACTGAGCGACTGAACTGAACTGAAGGTGTTATATACTTTTTTTTCCATTTTCAGTATCTCATAAAGGTTTTCCAGAGGTTAAAATAGTTAATGGAATATGTGCTTATGTATTTTTGTATTTAATTTTTAACTTAATAATCTATTATTGTAAACATAGTTATAACCCATATAAACAAATTTTGGAGTTCTCAGTTATTTTTAAAAGTTGTGAAGGGTCTTGAGAACAAAAACTTTGAGAATCACTCTTTTAAATTAAAATCAGTTAAAATGAGGACAAAAACTCTTGAGGAGACTTTATTAGAAATATCCTTTGTAGTACTAGCTTATGAAGGAAAATATGTTAAGGAAGAAAGGCTAGTAGCAAGGCCTCATTAAAGAGTCGGACATGACTCAGTGACTGAACTGAAATGACTGAACTTTAACATAAGCTGTGAAGCTTCCAGATTTTCTCAGTGGAAGGTCCCTTCTCCTGTCTGCATATCCAATATATAAAATTTAAGTGTGCCTCTCTACTCAACAACTGATAGTGTACCTCTATCAGTTCTTGGCACTTCTGGCACATGTCAGGGAATCCATCCATGAATTTATTTTATCTAGAAATTGTTGAATGTTTCCCAAAACATTTTGATGTTGGAGAGAGACAGGTTAGGGCCCAGTGTTGGTAATTCTTTGTTTTCTAAATTTTGTCTTGGAATGGTTAGGGCATCAATGTGCAACATGTCTGGACTATGCTAGCATTCCATAGAAATGTTAAAATGATTTTAAATATTCCTCTAATTTTTATACGAATTGCATCCCGATAAATTATTGGTTATATTATCCAGCAATTTCATATCCAGGTGATTAAATTCCCTCTAAGACTCAGTGCTGGTCAATATTTGTCATGTCTCCCAATGAGCATGAATACTTTGTTCAGATATTGAGAACTACATTACCATTACTTCCTTAGTTGTGAGAAATTTAGTTCTAAGTCTAATGCTCAATTAAAGTAACTTTAAAGCCAGAAGACCTGTTTACATTTTTCTCCCCTGGAAAATTTAATTTTGATATTCTAGATTTTCCTTTCTTCATTTATTTGTGTTTTGAGATTTTAAATTGTTCCCTGTCTTTTGTAGATATAGGCATGCTGCTGCTGCTGCTGCTAAGTCGCTTCAGTCATGTCCAACTCTGTGCGACCCCATAGATGGCAGCCCACCAGGCTCCCCACTCCCTGGGATTCTCCAGGCAAGAACACTGGAGTGGGTTGCCATTTCCTTCTCCAATGCATGAAAGTGAAAAGTAAAAGTGAAGTCGCTCAGTTCTGTCCGACTCTTAGCGACCCCATGGACTGCAGCCTACCAGGCTCCTCCGTCCATGGGATTATCCAGGCAAGAGTACTGGAGTGGGTTGCCATTGCCTTCTCTGAGATATAGGCATAGCTGAAATCAAATACATAAGTAAATATTTATATCAGCAGATTAGTGTGTAACGTGATTGTGAATGTCACTGTAGAAAGGGTTGAAGTATGGAGAAAACAGGAGACAAAGGCTGGGAGTATCCATCATCAAGACAAAACTGTCCCGTTTCTGAAATCTCAAGATTACAGTTTCAAAGTTTGACCTTTATTTGTAAGTTTCCAGCATTCGGATGAAGTCTGAGAAACAGATGAAAGAAGTAGCAGGTGATTTCCATGAACACAAAATAGTAAACTTTCATAGTAAAATAGTCCTTTCAAGGGTACATAATTCTAGAAGAATGTAGTAATGAGAGTAGGTAATGAAAAAAAAAAAACAAAAAACTATGTTTTTTAGGAGCAATCAGGAATTCTCCGTCTCACCTTCTCTTTTTGGATGAGTTTACCAAGCTATCAGTTGGAGAAGATTCAGTAGACACCGTGGGTTAGGGTGTGTTGGTGCATTTAACATCTGTGTTGTTGTAGATAAGATGGAACAATTCAGGCCAAATATGAAAGTAGTCCTATAGCACACCCCTGTAAATTCAGTTTCTAAAAATTCCAACAAAAGAGGCTAATAGCTTCTACACTAAACCAATACTTTCCCCCTGGATCCCATGAAATTTAAGTTCTTAATATTCAGTTTTAGTAAAATATGTGGCAAAAGAAAAAGATTCATTGAACTGCTCCCTCTGAGAACCAAGAATCTTTCAACTAAATGCAGCTAGCCCTGCGGGTGTTTGTAGAAGCGCTGATGAGGGTTCAGTTCACAGCAAAAAATTTTCAATTTTAGTAGTTTGCTTTGTGCTTAAGCCTTCAGAAATGACCTAAAACCAAGAACCATTAAATGTTCATATCAGCTGGATAAACTCCCAGGCCTTGCTCGTAAGGAAAATGGTAATTGCTACATAGAATAAATGAACCTTGTGTATGAGTGGCTTCACTATCGCTGAAAGAGGGGCTGCTTCCAGAGAAATGGAACCAAGGGTGCTAGGGTCCTTGCTTCCCAAGAAGAGAAAGAAGAAGGAGAAGGGAAGGTGCTCATTCTTAATACTCTTCACCAGTTATCAATCATCAAAAGAGAAATTGGGGTATTTGTGAAGTCATTTTCATCTTATTAAAACAGTACAATGAACAGGATGAGAAGGAATTCCACTCTTTCTATTGCCTGCAAGAAAAGATTAATTGAACAAACTTGCAGTAACAAGTTTAGTTTCCTCTGAGGAAAAAATAAACCATAACAGTGGCCCTGAGAGACAGCCTCTGTATTGTACAGTCCATTAACACTAAGGGAAATAATTAGTTTTTTTACTGATGACTGATGGATTACTTTAACTTGTTTATAAACATTAAGGCTACAACAACAAAGCAGAATTTTCTAAAATATTCAAAGCAAAGAGAAACAATGAAACTCTATTTATAGTTTATTTCAACATTCAGATATTTGCCCTAACTGTTTAATTTCCTTAATTCTATAGAACTATTTCTATATAAACTCACCAGCTGACAAGATTCTCATATAAATAACATAAAAATTATGAAAAATCCTTGAAAGATTAAGTATTTCCAGTATTTTTGGCAAACTTTCATAATGAGAATTAAATTTAATATAATATCTAACTTTTAAAAAGCACTAGTCAGAGTTATTTATCAGCAATAACTTGCTTAATCAAAGACTTTTAGACCCAGAATGGTTCTGTGAAACATGTGATTGTCTTATTTTGAGGATCCTTTAGTGGAGAAAAGATAATACTTATTTTCTATACTCTTAATTGCTGGAAGTAATGATTCAGTACATTTTGACTTGGGCTTATTAACATGAATCTATATGTATTTCATCACTGAACTGCAATAACTGATAATTTCTAGAGAATTGAAATCAAAGACCCCATATTAACACATCATGGAAGATCATGATAATTCTGCATAAGTAGTTATATGTTTTAAAAATATATCACTTTATCGTTCACTGCCATCTTATAGACTTTCTAACTGGCAAAGTGTCATCTATGGAATAAGGGACTGATTCTTAGACAACTTCTATTTTTTTGAATAGTGAACTTCTCCATTTTCCTTCTAACTTCTGAAATAAAATTTGAAATCAAAGTATCACATCAGATTAGACAACAAGATACTTGAAAGATCACAGGTTTTCTCTGGGTGCCTGAGAAGCTTTTTGTTTGATGAGAGCTTATAAAATGACAGTGATGTCATATGTTGAGTGTGTAATTGACTTTCATAATATAGAGAAGGTATATCTGATTTATTGGAAAAGTCAGAGATGACTTAATTTTACTTACACTGAAAATGTTGAACATGCACATTTTTATATCTGTAGATAGAGTAAGTGACAGCAAGCTGTCAAAGGAACTCAAATTTCCAACATAGTTTAGAAACAGATTTCCAAAACTTTTCTCTAGTTGACCTTCACATATTGCAGGAAGAGTTTTCACTATATAAGTATATTACATAATCCATATATGAAAAAAATCAGAAACATTTTAATAGATTGATTATGGTCTCTTCACAAGGAAACCATTTGACTGACTCTTTGGTGCTGAGGGTTGTCACCAGACAAATGGAGTTTTCCTTGCACTACTAAAGAGAAAGGACACAGCATTCCAAGGTTTGTTAGGGGATTATTTGGTAATGGCAAGGGGATAAAGAGCATTTACAGTATAAAATTGTGATTATTACTTTATATAAAGCATTAAAATTAGCATCACTAATAGTGGCAAAAACTTGACATCTTAGGACTCTTCAATTAAGTTCAGTTCAGTCGCTCAGCTGTGTCCGACTCTTTGCGACCCCATGAATCGCAGCATGCCAGGCCTCCCTGTCCATCACCAACTCCCGGAGTTCACTCAGACTCACGTCCATCGAGTCCGTGATGCCATCCAGCCATGTTATCCTCGGTCGTCCCCTTCTCCTCCTGCCCCCAATCCCTCCCAGCATCAGAGTCTTTTCCAATGAGTCAACTCTTCGCATGAGATGGCCAAAGTACTGGACTTTCAGCTTTAGCATCATTCCTTGCTGGGGTCCAGCTCCTGCAGGATCCAGGGGAACCTGAAGGAAAAACGACATCGGTGGTGGATGATTTAGAAAGAGATAAGGAAAGAATATTGTAGATAAGAAAATAGAGGAGAGAAAGAAGCTGATATTCCTTGGTTTACATAGAAAGCCAATAAAACTTCGAGACAAGAAGTTTGCCCTGTTCACGGAGGCCGCAGGTGCCTTCCCGGTCTCCCGAGGGAGTGAAGACACAGAAGGCCTTCCCATTCAGGTCTTAGAAACCCGGGCAGATAAGTGAATGCAGGGAGCCTCTATGCTCCAAGCGATCAGCCTGAAAAAGAGAGAGAAAAAAAGAGAAAAAAAGAAAAAGACGGGGTGACCAAGCTTCTTCGAGCGAGGCCCAATAGCTTTATTGTTAAAAGGTACTTTTATACCCTGTCTTATACATAGAGGGAAATGAAAGATGCAAAGTCATACAGAGTCAGCCCAAACATTACATCTGTTTTGTCTATATCGAAACCAGGATTTTTTCTGCAAACCTTTCCCATAAACAATATTGTGTATATTATCTTCTGGCCTTGGAGGCCTGTGAACATTTTATGACACTCTTTTGATAAAGGTTGTTCAACCAGAAAACTTATTTTCCCTTGAAATGTTTTTTCTTATATTTCTAATCTGTATCAGCCTCAGAAAGTATTAAATAAGTTACATTTCTCACAGAGCAAAGGTGCAGTGAGTTATAAGAAAGAACCAATTAGCTCAAAAATCTGATGTGGTTAATTTCAAGGCTACACTTGTTTTTCTTACTTTCTAACTATGTTAACTAATGCACTCCCAGGTGCACAGTGGATAAGAGATATGGGAACTTAGCAATAAGGATTGGCCCAATAATGAAATCCTACATTAGCACTACTCTAATAACTTTTAACTCTTTGAAAGACTCTCTGTTTTAGGCTTTCCGTGCCTCTCACAGTTGGGAGGCTGTCAATAATCATATGTGTAGCTGCAAGAGTCTGGATATACCTGCCAAGCAAGCTAGAATGCTAACAGAGGGGGTTTGATTTGAAATATTTTTCTCATGTCCAAGAGACTTATTAGCTATAGCCCTAAGTTCATTTTCTCCAGAGAAAGGTGGTCAGGGATAGCCCCCTGTTAATGTCAGAGGAGTTGGTGAAAGTCATGAAATAGTAAAACAGACAGATTCTGGTTTTGGGGTAGATGCTCGAGAAAGCCTAGGGAGCCCCTTGAGTTCTGAAGCCTTGCTTAACAGTTCTCTTCCACATGACCTTTGTCATGAGTGGGATCTCCCATGGTGGCTCCCGGCAATTCCTTCCAAAGAAATCCCAGGGCTGATCTCCTTCAGAATGGACTGGTTGGATCTCCTTGCAGTCCAAGGGACTCCCAAGAGTCTTCTCCAACACTACAGTTCAAAAGCATCAATTCTTCGGCGCTCAGCCTTCTTCACAGTCCAACTCTCACATCCATACATGACCAATGGAAAAACCACAGCCTTGACTAGACGGACCATAGTCAGCAAAGTAATGTCTGCTTTTGAATATGCTATCTAGGTTGGTCATAACTTTTTTCTTCCAAGGAGTAAGTGTCTTTTAATTTCATGGCTGCAGTCACCATCTGCAGTGATTTTGGAGCCCCCAAAAATAAAATCTGACACTGTTTCCACTGTTTCCCCATCTATTTCCCATGAAGTGATGGGACCAGATGCCATGATCTTTGTTTTCTGAATGTTGAGCTTTAAGCCAAATTTTTCACTCTCCTCTTTCACTTTCATCAAGAGGCTCTTTCGTTTTTCTTCACTTTCTGCCATAAGGGTGGTGTCATCTGCATATGTGAGGTTATTGATATTTCTCCTGGCAATCTTGATTCCAGCTTGTGCTTCTTCCAGTCCAGCGTTTCTCATGATGTACTCTGCATATAAGTTAAATAAGCAGGGTGACAATATACATCCTTGATGTACTCCTTTACCTATTTGGAACCAGTCTGTTGTTCCATGTCCAGTTCTAACTGTTGCTTCCTGACCTGCATACAGATTTCTTAAGAGGCAGGTCAGGTGGTCTGGTATTCCCATCTCTTTAGGACTCTTAATGTGACTCAATACAAAGTACACAGCATTCTCTCTGAAGTTTTCTTGCCAGCAATGTTAAATTTTAACCCAATGAAGCCTTTTAACATAACTTTCAGTTTATAGGAAGTATAAGGATAAAGGAACAAATTAGATGACACAACAAGGAAGCAATGAAACAAATTGCAATGTGGCCATTCACTAGTGTCTCTCATGAGGTTGCAGTCAAGTTGTTGACTAGGATGCAGTCTCATCTGCAGGCTCATCTGGGGGCAGTGGGGGGAGGAAATGTTGCCAGTTCACTCACATAGCTGTTGGCAGGCCTCAGCTCCTTGCTGTGGGGGCTTTCCACAGGCCTGGCTCACAGCATAGCAGTTGGCTTCTATCAAGGTGAGTGATTCAAGAAAGAGCAGAGAATGCCCAAAATAAAATCCATAATTTTATCTCAAAAGTGACATCCTACCCTTTCTGTATTATTGTCCTTAGAAGTGATTTAACAAGTCCAGCTCACATTCAAGAGGCTATGGTGGCAGAACTATAGAGACATGAAGACCAGGAGACAGAAATCATTTGGGGTTATCTAAGAAGGTACTGACCACAAACTGAATAAAACCTGATTGATTCCAGTTACAGAAAAAAAATGTATAGAATTTACTCCTGAGGCAAACAAGAAAATTTGAACATGAATTTTATCTTAATATTAGGGAACTATTGTTACTATTTTTAGTTATCAGTGATGTAGTTAGGCAAGAATGTACATATTCTTAGAAGATGCAGGCTTGAGTATTTAAGTGCAAAGTATTGTGATGTCTGTAACTTATTTCCTAACTATATATACATATACCAATAAAAACCTATACTTAAATATATGTATACATAAATACATATATAGATGAAAACATAAAATAATAACAGTGGCTGAATCTCCCTACATAGTGGGTATATGGGTGATCATTATCCTATTCCTTCAGATTTTCAGTCTGTTTTTTCTAAAAGAAAATGTTAATTAAGATTGTATATTAAGTCAGCTTTACCTGTCTTGTTCCAGCAAGTCCAGGAAAACCAGTTGCACAAGAGTATACAAGCTTATCTAACTTTCAAGAGATGTTCAAGGTATTATATAGGTAAAACACCCATAATATCGATAGCTAGCTTTTCCCAAGTTCACTTTCATTGTGGTAATAACTTATTTTAACCTCTGATACTCATGTTGGGAGCATGGCCACTTTGGGAAAGGATGAAAAGATTGCCTGGGAAAGCAAGGATCTGGAGATGTTAACTATAATGAATTAACATAGCCAGGCTATGATTTTTACTCCTTTTGTATTTTCCTGTAGGATTTTTATCAGTTTCTGTTTTGGATATTTCCATGCTGTTGTTCAGTTGCTAAGTTTGTCTGTTTGTTAGACTGTAGCATGCCAGGCTTCCCTGTCCTTCACTGTCTCCTGGAGTTTTCTCAAACTCATGTTCATTGAGTGGGTGATGCCATCCAACCACCTCATCCTCTGTACCCCCTTCTTCTCCTGGCTTCAGTCTTTCCTGACATCAGGTTCTCTTCCAAGGAGTCAGCTCTTCGCATCAGGTGGTCAGAGTACTGGCGCTTCAACTTCAGCATCAGTCCCTGTAATGAATATTCAGGGTTGATTTCCTGTAGGATTTACTTGTTTGATCTCCTTGCTGTCCAAGGGACTCTCAAGAGTCTTTTCCATTACCACAGTTCAAAAACATCAGTTCTCTGATGCTTGGCCTTCTTTATGGTCCAGCTCTCACATCCATACATGATGATCAGAAAAACCATAGTTTCCATGCTTCACCGTATAACCTCTCTTCTACCTAAATCTACTTCTTTACCCTGTCAATATTTTATTATGTCCAGACACTCTTGGTTAATGAATCTTCAGTGTGATGATTTGCATCTATTTGTCATGTATGTCTTCACTAGAACTACTTTTTGAGCCATTGGTCAGTTTTCCAAAGCACATAGTTTTCTGATTTGTTAGAGATACTTTGCTTTCATTAAAGGTTACAGTCCATGGAGTCGCCTAGAGTCCGACATGACTTAGTAACTAATCAGCAACAAACAACAGCAAATGCCTTCATAAATCATAGGTAATGCTCTGTCTTTAATTTTTATCCCAGGCCATTGGTACACATCCACTAACATTAGGAAAATTGGCTTATTTATTTTTTCTAGTCTTATTGTAATATAAATATGACGTCCACAGAGTAATCGTATGTGAAGCTGCTTTTAAAGTGATCTTTAAAAAGCTGTTTGTAATAACATTTAGCAGTTTCAATCATGGTATCATATGCCTAGGAATAATTTCTAAATCTATGTTAAATTTTTCCTATTTTTTTTTCTTAATGACTCCATTAGCTAACCTCTGTAGCATCCAAACCATTGTTTATTTTTCAGACTGATGTGACTTCTCTCGACAGCACTTTGGTTGTCAAAATCAACATTATCAATAGAACTTAGTGAAGACTGATGTGTGACAATCCCTTCTGTTCTTAGGGATATTTGAGAGAAACTAAGTCTTATTTTTAGGTATTATTGTATTTTACTATAAAATCATGGATATTTTCATAGTTGAACCCTAAGACTAGGACATCAAGCAATGTTCCACTTTTTAAAAAATGTTTTTCTGATAGCAGCATCATTATATATTCACTGTAAAATAATTAGGAAGTAAAGCATAGATTAAAAATTGAAAGTGATTTTAACCCCACCACCCAGGGAAAATCACTGGTAACATTTTGGTCTATTTCAAACTATCCTTCCAGCACCCACCAAGAGAGTATATATGAAGTAAGATGAGAGTGTCTGCATGTAAGAGAAAAAAGACCAAAACAAAACAAACCATGAAAAGGATGAGTAAAATAATCCTGGGGTAAGAAGGCTATCCAGACCTGGCATCATGTCTCCATCAGTTTTTCAAGACTTGAGTTATTCCTTGCCTATTCCTGTAGCATCTCTAGGGTTCCCTACATCCTCAATGGTGCTTCACCCTCATCGTCCAAAAAGGTAACCTAGTTTATCCCTCATCTCTGCATTGTAGCCAGTACAATGGAGGAAGGCAATCAAATGGAAGCCCGCTCTCTGCTCTTAAGAGAGTTTTTGAAAATTTCATATGTTCCTCCCAATATACATTTAATTGGTCATAACTTAAATTACCTACTTGCAAGGATGTCTGGGTGCAAAGTAGGAGTCTTAGAGAAAGCGTGAGAATAAATGAAAGGCAATATTCCAACGTATGCTGGCAGTAATTATCTCTAGATGGTAGGATGGGGGTGACTTTCCATATATATGTGTGTGTCTGTATATTAGTAAGCCTACAAAGAGCTACTTTCTGTAAAATAGCTGAATATATCAGACATTTTCCTTTGCTTTGAAATAATTAGCTTCTTTTTTTTTGAGAAAAACCTGTACAAAAAATTATACCAATATTCTCATGTTGAAGAGAGGCAAACTGATTCTCCAGAGATGTTAATAATTTTTCCAATACCACAAACTTTATGAGTGATGAAAACTGTTAAGCACATAAAAAGAACTTATTTTACATTAGTGCTTATGGTACAAAGCCAATTATTCCCTCAAAGGAGGAGAAATAAGTTTATTAAGCAACTTGACGTCCCAAGTACACACAGTATATACACTGGATTCCTAGTCTACTTATTCATCTAAACCAATGGCCAGCAAACATTTTCTATAAAATTGCTTTGAGGGCCAAGATGCAAAATCAAAAATATTATTGAGGTTCTTATATAACTAAAATAAAAAAAATTTTTTTAAAGCATTAAAAAATGTACAAACCATTTTTAACTCACTGGAGGTAAAAAATCAGGTGGCTGGCCCTAGTTTGCCAAGCTCTGTTCTACACAGCCCAGTGATCCTTCAGTTCAGTTCAGTTGCTCAGTCGTGTCCGACTCTGTGACCCCATGAACTGCAGCATGCCAGGGAGCTTGCTCAAATGCCTATTCATTGAGTCGGTCATGCCGTTCAGCCATCTCATGCTCTGTCATCTCTGTCTCCTCCTGCCTGCAATCTTTCCCAGCATCAGGTTCTTTACCAGTGAGTTGGCTCTTCACATCAAATGGCCGAAGTACTGGTGCTTCAGCATCATTCCCTGTAATGAATATTCAGGATTGATTTCTTGTAGTATTGACTTGTTTGATCTCCTTGCAGTCCAAGGGACTCTCAAGAGTCCTCTTCAACACTGCAGTTCAAAAACATCAATTCTTCAGTGCTCAGCTGTCTTTATGGTCCAACTCTCACATCCATAGATGACCACTGGAAAAAGCATAGCTTTGACTAGATGGACCTTTGTCAGCAAAGTAATGTCTCTGCTTTTTAATATGCTGTCTCGGCTGGTCATACCTTTTCTTCCAAGGAACCAGCATCTTTCATGGCTACAGTCACCATCTGCACTGATTTTGGAGCCTAAGAAAATAAAGTCTGTCACTGTTATCATTATTCCCCATCTATTTGCAATGAAGTGATGGGACCAGATGCCATGATCTTCACTTTTTGAATGTTGCGTTTTAAGCGAGTTTTTTTTTCATTCTCCTCTTTCACTTTCATCAAGAGGCTCTTTAGTTCTTTGCTTTCTGCCATAAGGATGGTGTATTCTGCGTATCTGGGGTTATTGATTTCCCCCTGCAATCTTGATTCCAGCTTGTGCTTCATCCAGCCCAGCATTTCATATCATGCACTATGCATATAAGTTAAGTAGACAGCGTAACAATATACAGCCTAGATGTACTCCTTTCCCAATTTGGAACTAGTCTGTTGTTCCATGTCCAGTTCAAACTTGCTTCTTGCCCTGTATACAGATTTCTCAGGAGGCAGTTAAAGTGGTCTGGTATTACCATCTCTTTTAAGAATTTTCCTGGAGAAGGCAATGGCAACACACTCCGGTACTCTTGCCTGGAGAATCCCAGAGACAGGGGAGCCTGGTGGGCTGCCGTCTATGGGGTTGCACAGATTCAGATATGACTGAAGTGACTTAGCAGCAGCAGCAGCAGTAAGAATTTTCCACAGTTTTTTTGTGATCTACACAGTCAAAGGCTTTAGCCTAGTCAATAAAGCAGAAATAGATGTTTTTCTGGAACTCTCTTGCTTTTTTTATGATCCAACAGGTATTGGCAATTTGATCTCTGGTTCCTCTGCCTTTTCTAAATCCAGCTTTAATATCTGGAAGTTCATGGTTCACATACTGTTGAAGCCTGGCTTGGAGAATTTTGAGCATTTCTTTGCTAGCATGTGAGATAATTGCAATTGTGTGGTAGTTTGAACATTCTTTGACATTGCCTTCCTTTGGGATTGGAATGAAAACTGACCTTTTCCAGTCCTGTGGCCATTGCTGAGTTTTCCAAATT
>SJYQ01001067.1:18227-100870 GCA_006410935.1 Redunca redunca | reverse complement strand
GCTGGCATATTGAGTGCAGCACTTACACAGCATCATCTTTGAGGATTTGAAATAGCTCAGCTGGAATTCCATCACCTTCACTAGCTTTGTTCATAGTGATGCTTCCTAAGGCCCATTTGACTTTGTATTCCAGGATATCTGGCTGTAGGTGAGTGATCACACCATTGTGGTTATCTGGATCATTAAGATCTTTTTTATTTTTTTATTTTATTTATTTATTTATTTTTAAATTTTTATTTTAACTTTAGTTTACTTTACAATACTGTATTGGTTTTGCCAAACATTGACATGAATTCACCACAAGTGTACATGCGTTCCCAAACATGAATCCCCTCCCACCTCCCACCCCATACCATCTCTCTGGATCCTCTCCATGCACCAGCCCCAAGCATCCTGCATCCTGCATCGGACATAGACTGGCGATTCGTTTCTTACATGATAGTATACATGTTTCAATGCCATTCTCCCATCTCATCCCACCCTCTCCCTCTCTCTCTCCCCCAGAGTCCAAAAGTTCACTCTATAGATCTGAGTCTCTTTTGTTGTCTCGCATACAGGGTCATCATCACCATCTTCTGTGTATTCTTGCCACCTCTTCTTAATATCTTCTGCTTCTGTTAGGTACACACCATTTCTGTCCTTTATTATGCCCATCCTTGCATGAAAATTTCCCTTGGTATCTCTAATTTTCTTGAAGAGATCTCTAGTCTTTGCCATTATATTGTTTTCTTCTATCTCTTTGCATTTATCACTGAGGAAGGCTTTCTTATCTCTCTTGCTATTCTTTGGAACTCTGCATTCAGATGGATATATTTTTCCTTTTCTCCTTTGCCTTTTGGTGCTCTTCTCTTCTCAGCTATTTGTAAGGCCTCCTCAGACAACCATTTTGCCTTTTTGCATTTTTTCTTGGGGATGGTTTTGATCACTGCCTCTTGTAAAATGTTATCAACCTCTGTCCATAGTTCTTCAGACACTCTGTCAGATCTAATCCCTTAAATCTATTTGTCACTTCCACTGTATAGTCATAATGGATTTGGTTTAGGTCATACCTGAATGATCTAGTGGTTTTTCCTACTTTCTTCAATTTAAGTCTGAATTTTTCAATAAGGAGACATTTTCAGTATCCATATAATGATTTGATTGTTCTGCAAATGAACAAACAGTGGTTTAGAGCACTTGCCTGTATTCACAAAATTAGTAAATAGCAGGATTGAGATTGGACCCATGTTTATCTGACTCCTATACCTGTGCTCTTTCTACTTGGCTATGCTGCAGAATATGTAAACTCTTATGTAGAAACACAGATTCTCTAGTGGAAAAAAGTGTCATCTGGAGGGAAGAGTATTTCTAGGTTCTACCAGGATCTGGTGGGTTGAAGTCAGGTCCTTCATCTCACCTGATACCTTTGTGTACTTTAAGCAAGTCAGAGACCCATTGAGTAAACGCATTGAATAAACTCTTGAGAAGGTGAGGCTATGTCTAGCTCCAGGATTTATTTCACTTCACTTGTCTTACCCCTTGTCATCTGTGCAGTCTGAATTCTTTGTGTTCAAAGGGAAGAGAAGGAGAGTTAATCAGTGTTTTAACTATTTGAAAATAACGATTTTGAGAGATTATACTGTTTTCATTCCCTGTTCAATGGAAATGATACTATGATTGCCTCTTGAAAAGAAGACTCAGGGACCTGAGTTGTCATCCAAGAGATAAATATGGAATGCAGCATATTAGTCTTGAATCGTAACAAGTTGCCCTTACAGGAGGGACCTGACTTACTGAGCCACATGCTCAAAAATAAGAAATGACAGACTACATTGGAGCTGAAAAGAAAGGGCCTTTTAGGAAGGTGCCATGGTGAATTGAGCATGAAGAGTGGGGCTACTGACTGCCTTGAAATTTCGTTGATTCTCAGTAGCTAGAGGTTTAAAGGACCTCAGTAGAGATAAAATTGGACTTCCCTGGTGGCTCATCAGTAAAGAATCTTCCTGCAGTGCAGGAGACCTGAGTTTGATCCCTGGATCAGGAAGATTCCCTCGAGGAAGACATGACAGTCCACTTCAGAACTCTTGCCTAGAGAATCCCATGGACAGGGGAGCCTGGTGGGCTACAGTCCATAGGGTCACACAGAGTCAGACATGACTGAAGCAAGTAAGCAGCAGCAGTTGCAGGGATAAAATCATTGTGCATATGTTAATCATATCCATCTCCATTGAGTACCCATGGCTTGCCAAACTTAGTAAATAGCTAGTTCTGAAGTTCTAATTTTCACGGTAACCCTGATAGGTATGAATTGTTCCAACTTGAGAAATGAGGAAATTGAGCTAGTGAGGTAAAGCCATTTCCCATTCACACAATTATAGGTGGTCACGTCCTTTCCATTCTAGGCACCATGCTTCTGGTTATGCTAGTTAATTCTAACCCAAAAGGTTGTGCTAGAAGTGTGCCCAGCGCCTGTCTTTGACTGCTTTAGCATCATCTTGCTTGTGTGATAAATTTCATATTTCTGGTTGGACTGGTACCACAATTACAGTGGTTCCTAAAGTCATTGAGTATATTTGAGAAGTGATGTGAATTTTTGAGTTTGAATATCAAATATGAAGCTACTGGAAAACTACTGAGAAAATAAAATATTTCTCAGTATTTTGCTGTTGAGGCTTACTTTCTGTTAACATGATTAAATAGCACGATTCAAATATAAAAACTGTCAAAGTGAGGTTGACAAAAATGATTTGCTGCACAGGTAGAACTTGCTCCAAAGATGGGAGTTAATAGGCTTTGTAAAATTCTTCTAAATAAAACATTTAGAATAAACTTCTCAAATCTTTTGAATATGGTAGTTAAAGAGATTAAATAGCACGCTTTATGGGGCATTAAGGAATACGAGTGGAAATATAAACAGCATTTTATTAGTTTGAGGCCTTTTGTGCTCTGAAGCTGTTTACCTTTTTAGCCTCCTCTCTTGCTGTTTGCTACCACTAATCTTTTATTCCTGCTATAAACCTGATTTCCTCAAATACACACAGTTCTTTCTTTTCCTCTGATGATTTGCTCTGCTCCTCCTATTGCCTGAGAGAACCTTCCTCCCTCTCCACTGAGCCAATGCCTACTGATACTTCATCCACCCTGGGTATCCCCCAGGTTAGGGGGGCAGGGGATTGTCTTCCATTGGCTCAGAATCTACATGAATTTCTCTCTTGCCTAACACTGGTCACCCTGTACTAGCAGTTGCTTATTGATTTTTCTCAGTGGTTTGTGAAGACCTTATGGACAGAGACTGTGTCTTTTGTCTCTGTAAACCAATGTCTGGCCTCTAACATACTATCAGCTAATGCATATTAGATAATTTGTGTACTAAGGTGCACTTGATTTTTTTTTAACAGTGTGTTTGCTTCTAATTCACCCTACTTTCTACTTTGGGGCTTCACTGGTGGCTCAAGGTGGTAAAGAAACAGCCTATAAAGCTGGAGACCTGAGTTCAGTCCCTGGGTCAAGCCTTATTCTTGCCTGGAGAATTCCAAGGACAAAGGAACCTGGCAAGCTGAGTTCATGGGGTCACAGAGTCAAAAATGACTGAGTGACTAACACTTTTTCTACTTTTAGACAAGCTTTTAAATATCAGTTCAGTTGCTCAATCGTTTCTGACTTTGCAAGCCTGTGGACTGTAGCACGCCAGGCTTCCCTGTCCATCAACAACTCCGGGAGCTTGCTCAAACTCTTGTCCATGGAGGTGGTGATGCCATCCAAACATCTCATCCTATCATCCGCTTCTCCTCCTGCCTTCAATCCTTCCCAGCATCAGGGTCTTTTCCAATGAATTGGTTCTTTGCATCAGGTGGCCAAAGTATTGGAGCTTCAGTTTCAGCATCAATCCTTCCAGTGAATATTCAGGACTAATTTCCTTTAGGATGGGCTGGTTTGATCTCCTTGGGACTCTCAAGAGTCTTCTCCAACACTACAGTTCAAAAACATCAGTTCTTTGGCACTCGGCCCTCTTTATGATCCAACTCTCACATCCATACATGACTATTGGAAAAACCACAGCCTTGACTAGACAGACTTTTGTTGGCAAAGTAATGCCTCTGCTTTTTAATAGGCTGTCTACGTTGGCCATAGCTTTTCTTCCAAGGACAAACATCTTTTAATTTCATGACTGCAGTCACCATCTGCAGTGATTATGGAGCCCAAGAAAATTAAGTCTGTCACAGTTTCCATTGTTTCTCCATCTATTTGCAAGAGTGATGCCATGATCATAATTTTCTGACTGTTCAGTTTTAAGCCAACTTTTTTATTCTCCTCTTTCACTTTAATCAAGAGACTCTTTAGTTCTTCACTTTCTGCCATAAGGGTGGTGTCATTGGCATATATGAAGTTATTGATATTTCTCCCTGCAATCTTGGTTCCAGGTTGTGCTTTATTTAGTCCTGCATTTCGCATGATGTGCTCTGCATATAAGTTAAATAATCAGGGTGACAATATACAGCCTTGACATACTCCTTTCCCGATTTGGAACCAGTCTGTTCCATGTCCAGTTCTAAGTGTTGCTTCTTGACCTCCATACCGATTTCTCAGGAGGCAGGTAAGGTGGTCTGGTATTTCTGTTTCTTTAAGAATTTTCTATGGTGTGTTGTGATCCACACACTCAAAGGCTTTAGCATAGTCAATGAAGCAGAAGTAAATGTTTTTCTGACACTCTCTTGCTTTTTCGATGATCCAGTGGGTATTGGCAGTTTGATCTCTGCTTCCTCTGCCTTTTCTAAATCCATCTTGAACATCTTGAAGTTCTCAATTCACATATCATTGAATCCTGGCTTGGAGAATTTTGAGCATTACTTTGCAGGAGACCTGGGTTCAGTCCCCGGGTTGGGAAGATTCCCCTGAAGAAGGGAATGGCTACCGCTCCAGTGTTCTGGCCTGGAGAATTCCATGGACTGTATAGTCCGTGGTGTCACAAAGAGTCAGGCACGACTGAGCAACTTTCAATTTCACTTTGCAAGCATGTGAGATGAGTGCAATTGTGCAGTAGTTTGAACATTCTTTGACATTGCCTTTCTTTGGGATTGGAATGAAAACTGGCCTTTTCCATATCAGACTCTTTCCATATAAGACTGACCTTTTAAATATCAAACTCTTATAATGGAAGGAAATTCACTGCATCAGCTACTTCATACTCTAACTCCCTATGCACTCCCCTTGGAAGGTCTAGAGGAAGCTTACTTCACTTGTAGTTCTCTTTGCGGTCAATATCAATCATTAAAAACATAGTTAAAAGCATTTATTAGTAAAAAAAAAAAATCAGATTGGAAATGATGGAATGTATGCTTAATAATTAGGACTTTTTAGAAAAATATTTAAAATATAATTCAACATTTAAGTCCAATTACAAATGCATACAGTGATTGAAAGAATTTTTTTCTAGGCTAGAAGTATCTGTGGTTGTTGCGGTTTTGGTTTGATTAGGTTCTATTCAGAATAATAAAACATAGTAAAATAGATATCATTATCTGTTACCTCACATTTGTTCTGATACATGAGACATGGTTAAAAGTCATTTAGCGACAGAAAATCTAGATGTGAAAAACAACCATTGGGCAGTTTTAGCACTTTCTAAAAGGAAATATTCTCTTAGACCCAGTTAGATCTCCAGGTCCTTTTTTTTTTTTCTTTAAAGGAAGCCTGTTTCTTTATGTCAAAGATAAAGACAGTTTTACTTTGAAGGGACTCTACCAATTATAAACTACTAATTGTACTCCTTGTGGTCAGTGCCTCTTTTTTATCTCTTTCTTTGTTCTCTGTCCCTGAGAAGGAAAGCAAAGGACATTTTGGGAACCTTTTCTTCTCCCACTAATTCTTGGATTTAAAAGCTAGTAGTAGCAGGAATTTTCCAGTTCAGTGAAAACAATTAAGATGCCCCTGGGGCTGTTTAGCCTATGGTTGGTGTAATAAGGAATAAACAACTAATTTAGTTCTGAACCAAATAAAGATTTTAAGTGCTGAGATAGCCCAATTTTCCCAGCCCAAACTGAGGCCCATTATTGGCTTCATTAACGTCATGTAAGTTTGGGGGTTGATGTTTTTGAAGGCAAAATCAAGAATTTCTGACTGTACTAAGAGGGCTTTAGTCACAGAACCAATGTATCAGAAATGCATAAACTGACATTTCGGGACTATCCCCTTAAACTCATACCATATAGAACTGCTCTCCCCGCCACCCGCCATGGTTGGCTGAGTAGGAGTTTTCAGAATTGAAATGATGATTGAAATAAAGATGAAATATACGTGATTATTTTATTCAATGCATTTATTACTGACCTTCCCAGATCATGTCTGCACTTAATTTTCGGTTGTTGTGCTTTTCAGTTTCATATTCAAAGTGATGGTGGGAAGATTTAACATGGTGGCCACCAAATAAGTGCAGCTTCTCATTCATACCATGCCCACTCTACCCCACCTTGTTTAGTGGAAACATTCATTTCAGTGATTCAGACATCAATTTCAAAGTTTGTATACAGATTTTTAAAGAGGTTGAAAAGAAAGTATTATGATCAGTAGAAAAAATTTGCTCACTGATTTTAAATACAGGTATTATGCCAAGGCATAATTACACTCATCTCACACGCTAGTAAAGTAATGCTTCAAATTCTCCAAGCCTGGCTTCAGCAATACATGAACCATGAACTTCCAGATGTCCAAGCTGGTTTTAGAAAAGTCAGAGGAACCAGAGATCAAATTGCCAACATCCGCCGGATCATCAAAAAAGTAAGAGAGTTCCAGAAAAACATCTAGTTCTGCTTTATTGACTACGCCAAAGCCTTTGACTGTGTGGCTAACAATAAACTGTGGAAAATTCTGAAAGAGATGGGAATACCAGACCACCTGACCTGCCTCTTGAGAAACCTATGTGCAGGTCAGGAAGCAACAGTTAGAACTGGACATGGAACAATAGACTGGTTCCAAATAGGAAAAGGAGTACGTCAAGGCTATATATTGTCACCCTACTTATTTAACTTATATGCAGAGTACATCATGAGAAATGCTGGGCAGGAAGAAGCACAAGCTGGAATCAAGATTGCCGGGAGAAATATCAATTACCTCAGATATGGAGATGACACTACCCTTATGGCAGAAATTGAAGAAGAACTAAAGTGCCTCTTGGTGAAAGTGAAAGAAGAGAGTGAAAAAGTTGGCTTAAAGCGCAACATTCAGAAAACTAAGATCCTGGCATCTTCTCCCATCACTTAATGGGAAATAGATGGGGAAACAGTGTCAGAGTTTATTTTTGGGGGGCTCCAAAATCACTTCAGATGATGATTGCAGCCATGAAATTAAAAGATGCTTACTCTTTGGAAGGAAAGGTATGACCAACCTAGATAGCATATTGAAAAGCAGAGACATTACTTTGCCAACAAAGGTCCATCTAGTCAAGGCTATGGTTTTTCCAGTGGTCATGTATGGATGTGAGAGTTGGACTATAAAGAAAGCTGAGCACAGAAGAATTGATGCCTTTGAACTGTGGTGTTGGAGAAGATTCTTGAGAGTCCCTTAGACTGTAAGGAGATCCAACCAGTCCATCCTAAAGGACATCAGTCCTCAATGTTCATTGGAAGGACTGATGTTGAAGCTGAAACTCCAGTACTTTGGCCACCTGATGCGAAGAGCTGACTTATTGGAAGAGACCCTGATGCTGGGAACTATTGAAGACTGGAGGAGAAGGGGATGACAGAGGATGAGATGGATGGCATCACCAACTCAGTGGACATAGGTTTTGGTGGACGAATGGGAGTTGGTGATGGACAGGGAGGCCTCGTGTGCTGCGGTTCACGGGGTTGCAAAGAGTCGGACACACCTGAGTGACTGAACTGAACTGATTATGTTTGAAGGTCTGTCTATATATTGGGAAAGTATGCCAAACTGACAGGAATTACTGAAAGCCAGACAAATTGCCATGAAAAGCAGGGAACAGGTTTGAGTTGAGTACCCATGGTTCTCAACAGTCAGGGTGATTACTAACCAGTACACTGAAAAAATTGCTCCCAACCTTACTGTAACATTGTGGAGCTTTGCCTTCCTATGGAGTTGAAATTCCCAAGTTTTTTAGATGAAATAGAAGGACCTTCTGCTATAGCTTCTCACTCACCCAGTCCATGAGGGGAAACCCAATGTAGATAGAAAATTGCTCCTTAGTTTTAGTTAGCCATTTGAATAAAATTCATAGCAACTAATAGCACCCCTACCACTTTCCAAAAGCATATCATTATAGTCTGCTATAGTGAGTAATATCTGCATTTAGTTTGTAATTTTAACTAATCAAGTTTACAGAGTGACAGCCCTATGTTTCTCCCATGCATTTTAAATCTAGTTTTAATTTATAGCAGCAGTTCAGGAACAGATTATTTGCCAAATGCAGGTGGCAGACCACTTTTCTCCCTGATGTCCATCTGCGAAGCCCTATGAGACATCACTAAAATGATAAATTGAAATATCTGGCGGGAACCAGCTTGTTACACAGAACAGTGGTGTACACAATTGGAAAGCCTGCTTGCTACAGCAGAGACCACAGGTGGTAGTTTGTAATAAAGCATCTGTGGATGTTAAGGACTTTTGAAGCTGTTTGATTTTGTTTTTCCATTTTTTTTTTTCCACTTGACCAAGAGCTTCCTGGTTAAGCTACCGTCTCTTTTCTTAGGGTTTGTGTGTGTGTGTGTGTGTGTGTGTGTTATCAGAAGCACTGCTTTTGCATTTGAAATAGGTTCAAGACTCCGTTTTTATTCTAATATTTCTTAGAATCATGAATTGGCTAACAGTTGATATGAATCACCTATCATGTCTCCTCTGGAGACACAGAGCACAGCTTTTTGAAACACCACCCATATCCTTATTAATCCTGCTTTTATATAGAGAAGTAAGCACGATGCAGCACCTATAATGCTTATAAGAAAACAAATATTCAATTTTAGTCAATAAGCAAGATAATTAAAATATGGCTTTATTTTTATGGAATCGAGATGATGAGTGTCAGAATATTAGCATTGGAGGGAATCACAGAATCCATCCATCCAGTCACCAGGTGATGAATGACTTAGTTTCTTTGTCAAATAGTCATTTGCACCCACTTATATTCTTCCAGTGATAGAAAACACCTCCTCTTAAAGACAGTCATTGCATTTTCAAAATGTCTCTTGGCTTTTGTATAATTTATCTCTAGTGAGCCGACCTCTCTGTCTCTCTCTCTCTCTGTTTTTTTTTTTTAACTTAAAAGAGATTCCTGTTAGATTGTTTATTTTTTCATCAGACATTTATTGAAAATCAACTCTGTACCAAGCATGGAGCCAGGTTTCTAAACTGCAGGAATGAAAAGTATACAGTCCTCCTCCCCGACCCACCAAAGAACTGAACTTCAGATAAGGGCAACAGGAAAGAAAACCAAAAGATTGCAGTACAGTGTGGCAAACGCGATGTTAGTGGTCAGCATGGAGTCAAACAAGACTATGTTAAGAAAGCACAGACCCTTGATGTATGGGCAGGCTTTGAGGAGGTGTATTTAAGATCAGTCCTGTACAATGAACTGGAAATATTAAGACAATATAAGATTTTAAAAAGAGTAAAAAAAAATTCTCATGTAGTTCTGTTTTCAGATCTATTTAGAAATGTCAGAAATGTATGTGCTGACTGAATTTGTACAAACAAACAAAAAGAGCAAAATATAATAGCTCCTTGAGTTTCATAATGATATTTGTAGAAACTCTGTCCAGATTCTCAGTTAACCCAGGCTGAATGTTGGTCGAGTGGACTCCCTTCCCTGGCCTAGTGGCTCCAGGATCTACCTTTGATTCACACTGGCGCTCTGGGCTAGCCACACGGCCTTTCACTTGAGCCTCACTGCAGTGCTCTCAGCTAAATACTGTGGTCTGCATCATGTGGCATGTTTCTTCTGAAGAAACTTGTAACTCCACCAGTTACGAGTCGTGAGAACAGTGAGTCTGAGGTTACTAAAATGGAGCTGTGTGATTTGAGTTACAAGAAGGTGGTATGCCCAGCTGATCACTGAATGCTATGAGAGTGTATACTCTGGGATGCTGTCCAACTTGCATGCAGTGTAAACCATGGAAGCCAGGCCATGTGTTGCTGCCCTAGATGATGTCTGCATTCCAGGAGGGAATGCCATCTCATGTAGGCTTCTGGTTACTTCTTCCTTCTGACGTGTGTATGAGGTTCTTGGGTTTTGGTCAGTATTGGCAAACATGTTCCACAACACTAGGTTTGCCATTTGTCTTTATTGTAAGAAACAGAAGTCCATGCTTTGTATTTGAGTGGCATTTAGTGATCATTTTAGGACTGCTGCTAGAATTTAATGTTGGGTAATAAAATTATATGTGTGCATGTGTATCGATATATATGTCACTTTGAAGTGTTGATTCCTTTGCTCCTAATACATATATATGTATTTGTGTGTATATATGTATGGAATGTATGTGATACAATATATATGCATTTTTTTTTTAAAAGTGATCTTTCAAACTCTTACTCTTATATTATCAAATTGGGATATTAGTGAGAAATGGTGTCCTGTCTGCCTTTTAAGAACTTTCTGACCTGTTGTTACATTGAACCTTTACTCTAGAAAATGTGGAACAGTGTAATGTTTTTCAAAATTTAGAATATTAATAGATCTGTCTTTAAGGTTTTGGTGCATGTAGACATCAAATAACGATGAATACACATCCAGTACAGATCATCACTAAACACAGATGTAAGTTTTCAGCACATTTATTTTTATTTAAAAGTTTGGGAAATTATTAGGTTTCAAATTAATGTAAATATTGACTTTATAATAGTAATGTCTTTAATATAATAAAAAAGCTTAAATGTTTTCTTTTTATTCAGAGAAGACAAAATTCATATGATTAGCCTAAGAGTGCTAGAATGGTCTCACCAGATTTGTGTGAGTGCAAACAAGGTTAGGCAGTAGCAATTTTGTTGCCATAGTGACCATTTAGAATCTAGTTTAATAGGCTGTGTAGGCAGGTTAATATAAAAGGGCTTGTTTTCAACATTGTGTAGTCAAACCAGCTTAGTAACTAACTGAAATAAATTTTGGGGAGACCAGGGCAGGTCAAATCTTAAAAATACCCACACCCCTAGCACAGTGTTCAGCTTGAATGTTACCCATTTCCTGCTGCCAAACTGAGCGATGGCAGTGTCCACCATTGAGCGAGTGTAGGGAAAAAAGAAACTGCCTGGCTCTGAACAGGGAATCCAAATTCTAATTCTTCATGCCACCATTCTCTTTGATTCAGCTTCAATTCAGAATGGATGCTAAAGTTTTTTCCTTTTATAGAGAAATAATTGATTTTAAACAAAATTACAAATAGGATATTGGGTAAATATGTCTTTGGAAGCCCCCTGGTTAAATTTTTACTTTTTCTATTGTCCCATTTAAAAGTGAGTCTCTTTTTACACCTGAGAAAAGTGAGTGAATAAAGATAAGAATGAAGAATAAAGCATTCAGAGAAGAAAATGTTGTCTTCATGTTTAGTTATCATTAGGGTGTACATACCTTTATCCTAGTATCATTCGATTGTGGTGAATATATTTAAGTTGTTTACTTTATAACTTATTTTCAGCAGTATTTTGTTGCTATTCATCTTTTTCCCAAAATACCATTTGACAAAAAAGGAAGAAAAATTAAAAGAATATTATATTGTATCTCTGAGATTCTGCAACAACACGGATGATATGATGAACCATCATTCTAATGACAGATTTGGGGAAGGGGAGACAAAACTGTTAAAATATGCAGTGAGAACAAGGCATCTTCTAATTACAGAAATGTCAAAATGTGATTGAAGAATTCATCTTAGGCATGAAAAAATATGGAAATTGAGAATAAAAATTATAATCATGAGTCAGAAGATTGAAAGATTAAGGGGAGAATGGAAAATATAGGTCATGCAGAAGTTACTATCTTTACAGTTTTGTTCTGATAATAAAATACAAAGTTTTTAAAATATCTGGAGAGACAGCTTATGTCTATTAAAAACTTTGACAGGTTTTATTTTATACCTGTAACCAGGTGTATTAGTTTTGAATCACATTTAGTTACTACCCCTAAAATAAAATGTGTGCCTAAACTTTAAGTATATTAATAAAAAAATAATTTGGCACCAAATGCTTATTTTCTTTGTTTTTGGTACCAAGAATAGATGTGGATTTACTAACAGGAAGGATGAGTGAGCATCAGACTTTGAAATAAATTCTGGAGGAATATCAATGTTTAAAATCTAGGGAGGTCAATAAATAGAAAGTTAAATTTAAGGTCA
Organism: Redunca redunca; assembly: GCA_006410935.1. Classification (NCBI taxonomy): domain Eukaryota; kingdom Metazoa; phylum Chordata; class Mammalia; order Artiodactyla; family Bovidae; genus Redunca; species Redunca redunca. Next base: position 88,556 of record SJYQ01001067.1, on the reverse strand, counting down.
AAACTAGCTTGGGAGTAAGAGAGCAGAGGTGTCTTATTAAAGACAAGAACAGGAGTTCAGAAATGGTCCAACCAAAATGAAGTCTGTTGAACAATTTGCCTCCTCAGTGTTTATCATTCCACAGTACTGCTTCTTGAGGGTACCAAACAAACTTCCATTGAGACTGGAATATATTTCAGTTGTATTACCATACATTATTTGATTGGTTATATTGATCTGATTCATCTGTATTAAAGTAGATGTAAAAGAAAATAAAGTTGGCTTTATTTAGACATTTAAAGATATGACGGTCTCCCTGCCTTATCTGTTGCCCCTTGTGCTTCTGCATCTGCTGACGTCACATATCCTCAGGATTCTTACCATATGCACTGCTGCAAGTGCTTCCCTCACACAAGCTTGGCAAAGGACTGACTGTTTCACGGAAGATAATGTACGCTTTGCAACTTCTATGATTTTCCTATATTATTTTCCATGTTTGGGATGCCTTTCTCTCCTTTGGCGTTTTGGCTCTCCTTCCAAATAATTCTTTCCAGATGTTATTAGGGGCTTCCCTGGTGGCTCAGATGGTAAAGATTCTGCCTGCTATGCAGAAGACCTTGGTTTGATCCCTGGGTCAGGAATATCCCCTAGAGAAGGGAATGACTTCCCACTCGAGTATTCTTGCCTGGAGAATTCCATGGACAGAGGATTCTGACCAGCTACAGTGCATGGGGCTGCAAAGAGTCTGATACGACTCAGCAACTAACACACACACACACACACACACACACACACACACTATTAGTTCTCCGAGTCTCTCCTTAAATACCACCTGCCATGTAATATCTCCTGATTGCTTCAATTAAAAATCTCTAAGGACTTATTTATCAGTATTATATTGCACTTAAGAGTGTTGTCTTTTAAACTAAAAGCAGCAATACCGACAACTATTGATTTAAATACCAATTCTCCCTTTACCTAGTTTCTATAAGTTTAGCAAATCTTTCAGTCATCATTTGCTTATGCGTAAAATTAAATTGTCTTATTACAAAGTTGGTGTGAAGATGAAGTAATCTGGTCTGTAAATAAGCACCGAATAAATGATAGCTTCTTTGATTACCAGCATGGCATATAATACCACCATTTCTCATCTGGTGAGAAATTATCACTCTAATGCTGGAATGTCAGTTCTTGAGCACATAAAATGTGCTTTACTGTATAATCTCACTTCTTGTAATAAGATTGATTTTCAACCTACATGTGTAAATTGGTTTTTTCTTGGAGAGAGTGGTCACACTTAACAGTTTCAGTTTTATACCATCTTCAGTGAATATAATATGTCATAGTTTTCAAAATAGTCTTCCTTGTTGTTTTATTCCACACAGTGACATTTGTAGAAATTGCTTAATATATATTAAGTGATTACAGTTCCTCTGACCAAGTATTTCTTAGAAAAGTTGTTTTTTTTTTTTTTTTTAATAAGTGTGGATTGAACGGAGAAAAGCTGGAAGCATTTCTTCCAAGATTAGGAACAAGATAAGAACATCAACTCACACCACTTGAAATCCACATTACTGGAATCCCTAGCCATAGCAGTCAGACAACAAGAAGAAATAAAATAAAACCAGACTGGAGAGGAAGAAGTAAAACAATCACTACTGGAAAATCCCATGGACGGAGGAGCCTGGTAGGCTGCAGTCCATGGGTCACCAAGAGTCGGACACCACTGAGCGACTTGACTTTCACTTTTCACTTTCATGCATTGGAGAAGGAAATGGCAACCCACTCCAGTGTTCTTGCCTGGAGAATCCCAGGGACGGCAGAGCCTGGTGGGCTGCCATCTATGGGGTCGCACAGAGTCGGACACGACTGAAGCAACTTAGCAGCAGCTTAACACCATGTAAAAAAATAAACTCAGAAAGAATTAGAGACCTACATTGAGACTAGATACTATAAAGTTTCTAGAGGAAAAACATCAAAGAACCCTCTTTGATATAAATTACAGCTTTTTTTTTTTTTTTTTACCTATCTCCTAAAGTAAAGGAAATGAAAGGAGAAATAAACAATTGGGACCTATTTAAACTTAAAGCTGTTGTATAGCAAAGGAAACCATTGAAAAAATGAAATGATAACCTACTGAACAGGAGAAAATACTTGTAAATATTATGACCAATAAGGCTGTTGTTGTTCAGTCAAGGAATTGGTTGTGTCTGATTCCTTTTGACTCCATGGACACACCAGGCTCCTCTGTCCTACACTATCTTCCAGGGTTTGCTCAAAGTCATGTCCATTGAGTCAGTGATGCTATTAATGCCTAATCATCTCATCCTATACTTCCTCCTTCTCCTTTTGCCTTCAAACTTTCCCAGCATAAGGATCTTTTCCATGAGTTGGCTCTTGGCATCAGGTGGCCAAAGTATTGAAGCTTTAGTATCAGTCCTTCCAAGGGTTGTTCAGAGTTGATTTCCTTTAGGATTGACTAGTTTTTCTCTTTGCAGTCCAAGGGACTCTCAAGAGTCTTCTCCAGCACCACAATTCAAAAGCATCAGTTCTTCAGTGCTCAGCTGGTCCAATTCTCACATCTGTACATGACTAGTGGGAAAACCATAGCTTTGACTTTATGGACCTTTGTCAGCAAAGTGATGTCTCTGCTTTTTAATATGCTATCTAGGTTGACAATAGCTTTCCTTCTAAGGACTAAGAATCTTTTAGTTGCATGGCTATGGTCACTGTCTGCAGTGATTTTGGAGCCTAAGAAAAGACAATCGGTCATTGCTTCTGCTTTTTCCCCTTTCTGTTTGCCATGAATTGATGGTATCAGATGCCACGATCTTAGTTTTCTGAATGTTGAGTTTTAAGCCAGATTTTTCACTGCCCTCTTTTGCCCTCATCAAGCAGCTCTTTAGTTCCTCTTCACTTTCTACCATTAAAGTGGTATCATCTGGATATCTGAGGCTGTTGATATTTCTCCCAGCAATCTCGACTCCAGCTTGTGATTCATCCAGCCCAGCATTTTGCAGGAGGTACTCTGTATATAGATTAAGTAAACAGGATGACAAGGTACCGCCTTGAGGTACTCCTTTCCCCAGTGTGGAACAAATCAGTTGTTCTATGTCCAGTTCTAACTGTTGTTTCTTTACCTGCATACAGGTTTCTCAGGAAACAGATATGGTGTTCTCATATTCCCATCTCTACAATTTTTCCACAGTTTGTTGTGATATGCACATGCAAAGGCTTTAGTGTAGTCAATAAAACAGAGGTAGATGTTTCTCTGGAATCCCCCTTGCTTTCTCCATGATCCAGTGAATGTTGGCAATTTGATCTCTGGTTACTCTGCCTTTCCTAAATCCAGCTTGCACATCTGGAAGTTCTTGGTTCACATACTGCTGAAGCCTAGTTTGAAGATTTTGAGCATTACCTTGCTAGCATGTGAAATAAGCACAGTTGTGTGGTAGTTTGAACGTTCTTTGGCACTGCCCTTCTTTGGGATTGGAATGTTAATAGACCTTTTCCAATCCTTTAGCCACTACTGAATTTTCTAAATCTGCTGACACATTGAGTGTAGCACTTTAACAGCACCATATTTTGGGATTTGAAATATCTCAGCTGGAATTCTGTCATCTTCACTAGCAGCTTTGTTCCTAGTAATGCTTCCTTAGGCCCACTTGACTTCACAGTCCATGTTGCTGGCTATAGGTGAGTGACCACAGCGTCATGGTTATCCACTTCATTAAGACCTTTCTTGTATAGTTTTTCTTGTGTGTTCTTACCACCTCTTCTTAATCTCTTCTGTTTCTGTTAGATCTTTACCATTTCTGTCCTTTTTTGTACCCATCGCATCCTTGCAAGAAATGTTCCCTTGATATCTTCAATTTTCTTGAAGAGATCTCTAGTCTTTCCCATTCTATTGTCTTCCTCTTTTTTTTTTTTTTGCATTGTTTATTTAAGGTCTTCTTTTCTCTTCTTGCTTTTCTCTGAAACTCCACATTCCATTGGGTATATCTTTCCTTTCCTCCCTTGCCTTCATTTCTCTTCTTTCCTCAGTTACTAATATTTGTAAAGCCTCCTCAGAAAACCACTTTGCCTTCTTGCATTCTTTTTCCTTCAGATGGTTTTGGTAACTGCGTTCTGTACAGTGTTACAAACCTCTGTCCATTGGTCTTCACATATGGTATACATATTTTCAAATCAGTCATTTTTTAAAAAAGAACACTTGGTTATTTGAGTACGGTTTATATTATTATCAGTCAAAGAAAATTCAGAGATTTACTTGTTAGGAATATTTTGTTAAGCAGGAAACAAAATATTGAAGAACAAGGACCCTTCAAAGCCAAAACTGATATGAAGCTCAGAGGCATGTCATTGCAGGATGGCTTATAATGTGAACATCAGGAAGCTGTTTAACCTTCAGAATTATTTGTTATCATAATGAGATTTTCCAGATGGTTAAGGATTGTTTAAAAGTGATTATCTTATATCATTTTTGGAAGATGACTTAAATTATATTTATAATTATTAGTGGCATTTATAAAACATAAGCTAAATTGAGTTTGTTATGTTTATGAAGTAAGCTAAAGTTTTGCTTACATGCTTTTAAGTTGCTCATGCTTGAGCAACTGGTTTTGTTGCTCAGGGATCTTCAAGCTCAGTATCCATTTTATTTTATTTATTATCCCATTTCTTTAAATATTTATATTTCTACAACATAGTACAATTGAAAATAATTCATTGTTCTTTGTTGACCACTTAGGTGTATAAGTGCTCTTCAGGACTCTGAGGAAGTAAGATTTTCTCCTGGTTATGAAATAAGGATACAGAATAAGAGTGCTGAAGGTATTTAAAAACAGACAATGCAGATGTTATCACCGACATACTTCAGCAGGATCGTTGTGGTTTCTTTATCTGTGGCATCAAGAACCTTGTAGAAAGATTTTTGTTAAGAGTACTTACACACACACACATACACACACACACACACACACACACACACACACAAAAGGTGTGGGATATTTTGGAAGTTTCAAGAGCAAATGGCATAGGAAGAGCCAAGGCAAGAAAGGGAGAGATTTTGGGTACAGAATGCTGTGGTAGAGACAAGGTGCTTATCTGTTGCTGAAAATACTAACATTGAAAAGAGATCAAGGAGGGATCTTGAGTGATTTCTAATAATACTTGTTGTTGTTCACTTGCTCAGTCGTGTCTGACTCTGCAACCCATGGAGCGCCCTGTCCATCACCAATTCCTGGAGCTTACTCAAACTCATGTCCATCGACTCAGTGAGGCCATCCAACTGTCTCATCCTCTGTCAACACCTTCTCCTCCCTCCTTCAATCTTTTCCAGCATCAGGGTCTTTTCCAATGAGTCAGTTCTTTGCTTCAGGTGGCCAAAGTATTGGAGCTTCAGCTTCAGCATCAATCCTTTCAATGAATATTCAGGGTTGATTGCCTTTAGGATATACTGGTTTGATCTCCTTGCTGATAATACTTAGAGCTATTAAATGGTAGCCTCAATTAGCATTAATCATTTCAATGTGACAAGATTTACAATTACATTACCGTAATGAACTTTGAAGAATTAAGGAACAAAAAATCACCAAGTTAGAAAAAAATTATCCATTGAAAACAGCTGATTAAAATTATTACCAATTATTGCTGACACTATTTCTAAAGATCCTTTTATAGTCAAAAGTATATTAAATACATGTATTATTTATGCAGTTTTATTGTTTAAACCATGTCCTTTTAGGGAACATAATTGCTAACTTACTCTGTAAAGTATTTGTTCTGCTAAATATATAATAATCAATGATGAGGTTTTCTTTTGTTGTTTACAACTTATCCTACCAGTCACCAAGTTAAACAATTATCTTCTCTTTATAGCAAAGAAATTGTGTGCAATAAATTCCAAGTTTATTAAGGACTACTAATCAGGACCTTGGTCTAGTGTTTCTAGTAATTTGAGCAGAGACATTGATACACTAAATTTCACAATGCATGCCCAACCCTCAGATACATGAACTTTAGGGCTCATCATAAAAGGGGAGAGAAGGGTGAAGCGAGAACTGTTTTTTGAAAATACCTTGTGAGTAGGAAATAATCATTTACACATTAATGTCTGGAAGAACCGCAGCAGGCAAACAGTAGGAGGGCTAGCACTGTTCCCGTTCTGTGCTGCGCTTAGTCGCTCGGTCCTGTCCAACCCTTTGTGACCCCATGGACTGTAGCCTGCCAGCTTCCTCTGTCTGTGGAATTCTCCAGGCAAGATTAAGGAGTGGGTTGCCATGCCCTCCTCTAGGGGATCTTCCCAACGCAGGGATTGAACCCAGGTCTCCCACATTGCAGGTGCATTCTTTACCATTTGAGCCACCAGGAAAGTCCATTTCCATTCTACTGACTCAGTATATTTAGTGGCAGACTACATCCTTGGGTTGGGAAGATCCCCTGGAGGAGGGCATGGCAACCCACTCCATTATTCTTGCCTGGAGAATCCTCATGGACCAAGGAGTCTGGCTGGCTACAGTCCATGGGATCTCGAAGAGCTGAATACAACTGAGTGGCTAAGCACAGCATATAACATTTTTTTTTAAGTTCACACACATATGCATTAACTTCTTATACAATGTCCATCATTTTTTCTCTACCCCAAATCACAGTATATAGTAAAAGTAGCAAATACATCCATTTCTATCTGATATAAAATTGGAAGCTCTGTGTGATTCACTACATAGATGTATTAGAAAAGAACAAGCAGGTGAGGGGAGGGCTTCGGTTCTCTGACTGTTGTTGCTGAGGAGTGTTGTGGTTTGTGTATTTCCTTCTGAAGCTACCTCTTGTGTGTGTGTGTGTGTGTGTGTGTTCGTGCTCAATCACTTCAGTCGTGTCTGACTCTTTGGGATCCTATGGACTCTAGCCAGCCAGGCTTCTCTCTCCATGGGATTCTCCTGGCGAGAATATTGGAAGGGATTGCCATTTCCTACTCCAGAGGATCTTCCTGACTCAAGGATTGGACCTGTGTCCCTTCCATTTCCTGCATTGGCAGACAGGTTCTTTGCCACTAGTGCCACCTGGGAAGCCCAAGCTATTTCATACAGACATTCAAATGTAAATGCTAGATGAAGCCCCAGATCCTACCTTGAGTGACCATGGACACCAGGGCCTCCCAGGAGTGTGGCCTTTGTGAACAGACTGGTAGGTGTGATGGCATAAATTTCTTTCCTTGTTACTGAGAAAAGAAAATGAGTAGGAAAAATGGTTATAGACTTTGAAGGTGCCATTTTGAAAGCAGAGCCTAGGTATTCATTATGGCAGAGTTTAAAATTGTTTCAATTCTCAAGTGGAAACATTGTTACCTAAAATGTGACTTAGGTTACAGCATCAGGGCTGTTAAGTAATTCAGCACAAGAGCATGGGGCTTTTTCACTTGTGGCAGAACCCAACTAAGCTTTATCCATTTTCTCTTACCCATCATCATGATGGATAGCTCATCTGAAAAAAGTCTCTCTAGCCATAATTAACTGTAAGCTCTCTGAAGACAGGTATTTTGGTCTATAGTTAGTCAAGGTTTTAATCTGAGTTCTTAGAACAATGCCTGGTAGATGATTAATGAAAAGAGGAAAACCTAAAGATGTAATGGGTTATGTGAAAATGAAATTAAGGATTATAATATAGAAGTACCTAAAATGACTTTATTTCAATAAGAATAAATAAGTAATCTAATCCTCAATTTATATGAAGTGAGAATTATATACAATTTCCAATATAAAATTACCTGTGTGTTTGCTCCAATTTGAATATAAACTACATAAGCAAGGTTAGGTTGAGACACTGGTTTAAAAGGTGTTTTCTGAAGTGCGTTGCTCAGTTTTGCAATGTTCTTCTGAATATTTGGGAACTGAATTGCAGTGTTGGTAACACTCTGGATACCCACATGCAATTTATTTCTCTGATGCCAAGGTAGGCAAATAAATCTCATGGTAAGAACTAACCCAGCAGACTAGTAAGAGTTGACAGGAGTGCTTTCTCGAAAAGGACTTGAGGCCTTTTTTGGTCTCATGGTAAGGACTGCCAGGATCAATTGGTGATGTCTGCCGTGGTCAAGGAATTGAAAGCATAGCATGCGTTTCAAGCACTCGCTATCTCTGGTTTATTCAATTGTCTCGATATTCATTATTATTATTGAATTCATCATCATCATTATTATATTCATTATATTATTTAAATTATTTTTAAACATTGGGAAAAAACAATTTTAGGGCAAATGTAAGATATACACACATAGACACATACATTATATATATCAGAAAACTCTAAAACTATATATGTATATATATACATATATATATGGGGATGGAAATATAGTTCTTTTTTTAAGTGAAGAATAATTGCTTTATAGAATTTTGTGGTTTTCTGTCATACATCAATAAGAATCAGCCATAGGTACACCCTAGTTCTTTAAATTGGACAAGAAAATATTGTTGGGGATCCAGATATCAGAAATGATATTGCTAACATGTAACCAGGCAGTTGGTCTCTTAATCTACACAGCTCTCTGATATCTGCATTTCAAATATGAAGCTAGTTGTAACCTGCTAGAGCCCCTGTGGATAGTGAAAACCGGAAACAGAAGTGAAATTCAAGCTTCTGGCCCTGAAAGTCAGTCCTTTCTGTTACTCTTTGTGGTTTATTCTGTATATATCCCGAGTGTGTGGTCAGTCATGCCCTACTCTTTGTGACCCCAGTGGGCTGTAGACCACCAGGCTCCTCTGTCCAAGGGATTTCCCAGGCAAGAGTACTGGAGTGGGTTACCCTTTTCTCCTCCAAGGAATCTTCCCAACCCAGGGATCAAACATGTGTCTCCTGCACTGGCAGGTGAATTCTTTACCGCTGAGCCACATGGGGAAATGCCCTGCAGAGATGAGCATGCACAGGAATAACGCGCACACACACACACACATATATCACACTGAAAAAAATATTTAATTGTCTAAATTCTGAGAGAGTTAAGAGCAAGTAGTTTGATCCTAAAGTGAAAGCAGCAACCTCCTTAGTTTGGAACACATGCTTATGTTTATGGACTTCAGCAGTCCTCATTTTTGTGTCTTTTGATAGTTTTCCCCAGATGAGCTGCTATAAAAGTACAGTTTTATCAGTTCTCCCAAGACTGGGATATTATCTTTTAAGCACATTTTGAATCCAAATGGAAATAGATAGGTATGTAGAGGGAAGTCTAAAATAAATCCCTCAGGCTGGCATGCACACACACAAAAAGCATAGTGATACACTTACATATTTTATACATGTAATTAAAGACTAGTGATTTTCAGTATCTTGTGCTAAACAACATTGATTCAAGAAGCAGAAAGAATTGGGCAGATGCTTTTGCTAATACATCTGTGTATCTCCCCTTAGTATTGGCATCAGTATTTTAGCAATTATTTCTTTAACACCTACTTTGTACCAGGGACTAGTCTAAACTGTGTACAATGGACAGTAAATGAATGTTCTATGAATGCTCAAGCCTCAAAAAGGAAAGCAACAAAATTACTGAGAATTATCCAAACTCCACGTGGAGAATCTGTGGGACACCTGTTCTGTGCAGTTTGGCTTCAGGAATGTTTGCACAAAATAAAACACCTGCAGAACGAAGACTGGAAAGGGCAACAATGCTCCTTTCATGCCTAGCTCAAGTAGAGAAGTGCGTCGCAGACACTTACTGTTGTGTGTTAGTATCTTGTGTGCCTTAATATTGTTGGGAGATTGCTTCCCTCAGACTGATAACCCTTAGCAGACAGCAATGGCTTCATGAAGTTTAGTGGTAATACCTTAAGCATGTTTGTCAAGAAAACAAAAAGCTTTCAAAATCCTAGATAACTATGTCACTATGGATTTTACATTTTATATCTATGCTCTGCAGGCAGGCAGGCACCATATACATTTATTGTCAAATGTGTCACACAGGCATCATAAAAGCTCCAGGAAAAGGCCGATTTGGGAAAGAAGCGACCTCTGCTTGACTCAGCACTCTTCCATAGCTGGTTATCTAATCACAACATCAATCTTTTATTGTCATTTTGGTTGTGCTTGTGTGTTTTGCTGTCTTAAGCATTTGTCCCTTTATCCAAGTTTGATTTTTTTTAATTGTTCATCCAGTAAGTGGTGAAATGCAGACTTGCAAAATTGTTTTCATTTCAAAAAAGAGCAGTTGATTTACTAAATTCTCTCTTGTACGATATTTGGGAAGTCATATGTCAATATCCTCCTAATGCCTATGTTAAACAAAAAAAGCAAAATGGAGAATATGTTAATGTAAATTGGGGTTAGGAAGGCAAAGTAGAAGAGTAAATTTAATTTTAAGATTTGTAATATGTAATATAGTCATTCAGTCAGTAGGTCAATAGGCATTAGTAACCTCCCTCTTTTTGCTTAGGCCCTTTGATAAAGTAGAATCCTTTAATATTATCTTTTGTTATTCCTATACCTATTAATGTGTGCATTTGTGCTTAGTCACCAACTCTCTGCAACCCCATGAACTGTAGCCTGCCAGGCTCCTCTCTCCTTGGGATTGTCTAGGTAAGAATAATGGAATGGGTTGCCATTCCCTCCTCCAGGGAATCTTACCAACCCAGGGACTGAACTTGAGTCTCCTACATTAGCAGGTAAATTATTTGCCACTGAGCCACCTGGGAAGCACCCCCCTATATCTATTAAGTAGTACATTATTTCTTTAGTCATTAGACTAAGAAAAATGAGAAAAGTTGGTCATATTTCAAAGGATTCTGCTGCATTCTTCAACTTCAGGTATCAGGCAAGGCTTGATGAGTCCTCACCTGCCCCCTATCACTCATCCATATGTTTCTGACATATCAGGTTTTCTATCAGACATTCTGATTTTCTGTTCTAGGGTAGTTAAAGAGGGAAACAAACTTCCTTAATGGATGTTTTAAGGTTAAGTTTAATAATTAGGAATCACCCAATGTTTTAGTTGAGTGCAAGTGTCTTCTACTACCCCTTGTGAACTGTGATAACTGTTCTGCTGTGAAGGGTACAATTACATATATTTCCAGTCCATCCAAGTCCAAGCAAAGCATTTTGCAAGCATGGAATTGAATTCGCTTTTAAATTTCAGGCAGTGAATCATTGTTTCCTACTTCAAGGAACTTCTTTTTTCTTTTCCGTTTATGATGTGCTCACTTAAAAATAAGGTGACCAGCTGTCCTGATTCGCCTGCTATATAGGAATTTCAGTGCTACTCCCTAGAAACTCTGACATGGAGATGGTCATCAAGGTGAATTCTTGTCAGTTTGTCCTGGAAAAAAAATCCAGGTACATAGTTTCCTTTTGCTGCTGCAACAAATTACCACAGATTTGGTGGCTTGAAATGTCGCAAGTAGATTCTCTTAATAGTTTTAAAGGTAAGAATTCCAACATGAGTTTAAAGTGCTGAAATACAGCTGTCAGCACGGCTGCTTCCCTCTGAAGGTTCTGTTTGCCTCTTTCAGCTTGGCAGCAGCACCTGGTTATGGTCAGACTACAGGGAAGCCTGGCATGCTGTAGTTTTTGGGGCAGCAAAGAGTCGGACACGACAGCAACTGAACTGAACGGATTGTCACTTGACCCTTCTCTGACCCTCGTCTGTCTCTTATGAGGAACATTGAGATTACATTCAGAGCTCACTCAGTTAATCCAGGACAATTTCCCCATATCAAAATGCTTAATCATGTCTACAAAATCTTTTCTCTGAGTAAGACAACATGCACAGGTTCAGGGGATTAGGATGTTGGCCCCTTTGGGAGCCATTATTCAGCCTACTACACCAGGTTAAAAGTTTACTCTGCTGTTTACTACCGAGGCAAAGATGTAATCATTTTTGAAATCACGTGGTAAATATTGGGTCGTATTCACTGCACAGCTGTCTGCTGATTTTGCACTATAGTCCACAGTCAGGCTGCTAGGGTTCAAATCCTGACTGCACCAGTCACTTGGTGTGAGAACCTTGCTTGTGCTAACTTAATGCCTTTGCCCCAGTTTCCTCATCTATAGGGTGGCTATGGTAATATAACCCACTTGACAAGGTATGGTGGTAGCTTCATAATGTTATAATTAAGGGGCTTAGAACAAGCTTGAAACATGGGAAGTTCTCAGCCAACCTGAGCTTCTGCCACTGATGTTCCTTCTAACGTTTGTGTTCATAATTGTGACATAATCTATTCTTTCTTAAGTCTTTAAAATGTTTTCTTCCACTTTTATTTCCTCGATACAATTGACTACAGTGCTGTGTAATGTTAAGGTGCGCAGCATAGTGGTTTGACTTACATGCAGGATGAAATGATTATAACAGTAAATGTAGGGACCAGCATCATCTCATATAGATATGACATGGAATTTTTTTCTTGTGATGATAATTCTTAGGGTGTACTCTCTGAGCAACTTTCATATATAATATATAGCAGCATTAATTACATCTTTCATGTATAACATGAAGCAGTGTTCATTACATCTATCATGTTGTACATTCTATCCATAGTACTTATTATCTTACAACTGGAAGCTTGTACATTTTGACTGCCTTTATCCAAATTTTTCCCCCACCCCTGCCTCTCATAACCACAAATCCAGTCTCTTTTTCTGAGTCTGCTTGTTTTGAAGTGCAATGAACCCATCACACTGTTAGTTCCCATTACACAATGTAGTGATTTAATATTTTTATATATTTCAAACTGACCACGATAAGTCTAGTTATATGTCACCATACAAAGTCATTACATAATTATTGACTGTATTCCCTACACTGTATATTTCATACCCATGACTCATTTATTTTGCTTGTGGAAGTTTACCTCTTAATATCTCTCTAAAAAGCCTTAATCCAGCATTTTTAGATACTATCTTCCCTTAGGTTTTGCATTTTATATCAGTTTGTTTCTTTGGACATTTCTCTCTTCACTGTTACAGTTAAACAGAAGAGCTGGATGAGTTCAAGAATGCCATAATCCTCTGTTTTCTTGGTTCTGGGGGATAGCCCTATTCAGGAGATAATTAAATTTTATAATAATATTAGTAATCCCTTATGAACAAATAATAGTAAAAAAAAAATGTTCACTTGGGTGTTACGTTATTATTTTCAAAGCCTTGTTACATCGCATTTGATGCCAGCTTAGTAGACACCTGCATTATAAATCCCTTTTGAGAACTTCATAGCCGCCCCTTTCTGAGTTTAGTAAACATGGATGGAGGGGCATGTGGAGTAAATAGACTTCCCACCAGGAAGGGCTGCTCATTCAGTGAAGGAGATTCTGAGTTGTATGCTGTGGTTTTCTTTTTCCTGCTGAGCAAACAGCAATTGGAGATGAGGGAGGAAAAGAGCTAATCAATTCTGGTTTTGTTTGTGTGTTTCTTGATTTTATTTCATTCTGAGGCAATCAGCTGAAGGGAAATAAACGGCTTATTAGAATGTTTAAAGCTGTACTTAGACCCTTTGTTTTCAGAACCAAAACCAAGTTTTCAAAGCTTTTTCTTCTCAATGTTTTTCACTTCTCTTCAAAGGTAGCAAAATATAAATACATTCAGGGCACATAGCAGTTAGGGTGTTTATGAAGCCAGTGGAGAGAAAATGATTATAAGCACAGTCCCCTATCCCCAAGTATAATGAGAAGATGATTAAAAAACTGAAGCTCTTATTGCCAAAGTGGGAGAAAAAACTTCTGGATGCTATCACCTCAGTTCCTTGTGTTGTTTTGAACACTGGTCAACATTCACAGAAAGCCCACATGTATTTGAAGGTGGGAAGATCCAGATCAAAGGTAGGAATACTCAGATTTAATGACATAAAAGAGAACAAAATACATGTATGTTTGTGTATGCAGTATAAACCAGATATGTAGAGAAAAATGTTTTTATTTTAGCTTTCATTACTTGAATAACTAAAGTTCAGGATTCTCTTCAAATTGGCACAAAAGTAGAAATGTGATTTGATTTGAGCATCCTTAAATCCCTAGCATTCAAACACAAACCTTCTCAAGGCTGGAAAAAAAAATAACCCCTTGATAAGACTTACAGGTACAGCATCATACTTGAGTGGTAAACATAGTATCCATTTAGATACCTGCATCTAAGCATATGTTTGCTTACTTGGTAGCATTTATCGTGTACCAGCCATATTCCACATCTGACAACCGGGGTGATGAAAGAGACAAGACATAATCCTTGCCCTCACAGAGCTTACTGATGCTTTTAATCTAGTAAAAGCACTTGCAAACTGCTCTGTGATATAGGCTTTCCCCGTCATGCTTTAAAGACATGTTTAGTGAATCATCAGTCTTAATGGATTCGATGGTCTTTATCTCAGTAGGCAAACAGTGGTTTTCCTAGCCACCTCTTTCTGTTTTCACTCACTGTTCCCTTGGCTTTTCTCATTCTTCCCATGGAGTTGTTATTGACAGGTATCCTTAACACTATGCTTCCTCCCTGCACTGCCACCCACCCACCCCCCGCCTCCAATATCATCTATTTGCTAGAATAAAAATTTATGTTTATTTGAGGAAATGAGAAGTATCCTTAGAAGTATTCTGAATGTTAGGTGTGAATGGAGGTTTGCATAATGACCTGGGATTGGTTTAAATCCATAAACTTGATTCCCTCAAACTGGTGTTCAAAGCTGTATTTACACAGATGTTCAGAGAAAAAAATCTGCAGTGGGCTCTTTTCAAGGACTGAGATTCTACATAGAATTATAGAAGTTATATGTACCTTTATCTGTGAAAACGATCAAGTGCTAAGGTATTAAACTCAGAGAAGACATCCGATGACTCCTCTGGGCTTTAATTCAAAAAGAGACTTTTTCCATTTTTTTCTCATGTCAAGAAAATAGATCTTCATGTTTGTAGTCTCCAACAGCACTCGTATTAAATGCCCCTGCATAGGCTTCCCTAGTGGCTCAGATGGTAAAGAATTTGCCTTCAGTGTAGGAGACACAGATTGGATCCCTGGGTCAGGAAGATCCCCTGGAGAAGGCCATGGCAACCCACTCCAATATTCTTGCTTGGAGAATACCATAGACAGAGGAGCCTGGCAGACTACAGTTCATGGGGTCACAAAGAATCAAACATGACTGAGCGACTAACACTTTCACTTTTTTCATACTAGAAGATGATGCACTTAAAAAAAAAACATATATATATAATATATAATATATATGCAGCTCTTGACCTAGTCTTGCTCACATCAGAGAAAAAATCCTGACACCATGGACAGAGCATGGAAGCTACATGTCTAATACTGTATACAAATGGATATTGTAAATTGCATGTATATTTCATATATATATGAAGTATACTTTCTTCATCTTCTCAAGTATTTTTAACCTCCCCTACTCCTTAATTATTTTCATCTTTACCTTTAAATAGTCTTTATTTTTTAAGGTACACTAAAAATTCCATACCATCAATTATACATTCTCCATTTCCCATGTAAGGAATGATTTTCCTTTTCTAAAATTTCTCACTATTTTGTATATATCTACCTTTCTATACTTATTATATGTGCTAAGTCTTGAGCTATGGTTATTTTTATGTATGCTCTATTTCTCTTACCATATTTTAAACTCTTGAAGATGCCACTAACTTAAATTTGAAGTTCTCTTAAATTTTCTTGCCTTCATCTTTTAATTCGCTTTATATGGTTTGCATGTCTCGCTTCGTCTCTATCCATTAGTTTAGTTTGTATCTGTGCTTACAAACAGTCCTCTTTGTTTCATCCACGTGGAAAATTCTTGCTTGGCTCTCACAGAGGTAACTTAAATGTCACCTCTCGATTTCCAAATGTATGGCATTTATTTCCCACCAATCCTGGATGCAGTCTCAGCTTCCTCCCAGCACTCCACTAGAGTAGGGTGACCAACTGATTTGGTTTGCCTGGCACTGAAGCTGATACCCGAGACATAAGACTTTCAGTTTTGAAGTGGAAATGTCCTGAAAAAACAGGATAAATTGGTAACCCTGTACCAGAAACAGCACTACTGACTGATTCAGGTTGTCATGGGAGATAAAATACATTGCCCCTGTTTAATTAGAGCATCCTGCCAGGGTCTGCTATCATAAATTAAAACTGTGAAGTTTGCCGAGTTATTGATTCCCTTGGCCTTCAAATTAGCTAGAGTTCTGGGCCATTGGTCTCTCTCTGCAGACTTATCTACTTACTCCAGATATTGATAAGTAGCATCATATTCTACATGTGCCATATGTTAATAAAAGTCTGTAGTTAGGCTTTACAGACTTAGATAATTGCCAACACAGTATATCAGATGTTAGCTACTCTACTGACTTGCATGTAGTAATTGCAAGATAATGGATTTTGTCTCAAATTCCTTTCAGAACATTCCATATTAAAACATTATTTTACACTCTATTGAACACATATGTGTTTTATCAGAGTACATCCTTTAAAATACTACCTTTCCTCAGAACTTAAAATGAAACTAGAAGGTTGGGAAACTGGATATGTATGGTAGGTTGGGTATCATTGACAAGAAAGTTTATGTTCTTAGCCACACTATGTTTCAAACAAAACACTTATCTCTACGTTATTCATTTAGTGTTGAATGACGTAGATTTTGGAATAAAATTATTGTCCATACTCCTGTCTGCTTGGGGAATAAATGTCTTGACTTCACCTTGGTATTTATTTTCCATAAATCTCCAGTGTTAAGTATTTATCAGCAGATTTTTTCCTTTTATTTTATTATTTCTCAAGAATGATGAAGCTATGTATCATTTAAGCAATGTTGTTGATAAGTGTCTTGGTCCAGTATAATTATGGAATATAAATGAAAGTTGAATTTTGTTAAAGACAGAGCTTTTATATGATGTACCAACTACATTGATACATTATGGAAGGATTTTACATTCTCAGGAAAATTTATAAATCAGGTTCTCTATAACCAGGCAACACTTGTATTTCTTTAAAATATAAATATTAAAGATTATATTAATACTTATAAAAACCTTTGATGCTGGGAGGGATTGGGGGAAGGAGGAGAAGGGGACGACAGAGGATGAAATGGCTGGATGGCATCACTGACTCGATGGACGTGAGTCTGAGTGAACTCTGGGAGTTGGTGATGGACAGGGAGGCCTAGTGTGCTGCGATTCATGGGGTTGCAAAGAGTCGAACACAACTGAGCGACTGAACTGAATATTTATAAAAAACATTGTTTGCAGAGTGTCATCATGTTCTACTGTTAGTAAGATAAGTTCACAGTGAAATTAGTTTAAGAAGATAAATAATTATGATTTTGTTAATATTATATATCTTCATCTAATTAAACACACACCATCAGTGTTCACTACTGATTTTATAGTTTACAATGGGGCATAGATAAAACTATTCTTTTCTGATGATGAAGACTGTTTTTTCTTATTTTATGTTTACTATTCCTGTGTAGGCTTCAGCATTATTTCCATTTCAGTGAGTAGAAAAAAATTAAAAAGTTAAGGAGCTGATGAACACTTAGATTTCATTTCCCTTCTCATTCTGAACTTTCCATTCATGAGTCTGCCTTGTATTAGAGAAAAAACAAATTGTGGTATTTCAATTAGAATATTTCTGAAAGATCCTCTCGGTTAAGTCCATGCACATATTTTGAATGGCATTAAAACTGTGGTTGAAGTAATATAATGTGCCGGTAGTTGTCTTCTAAGGACTTCTTGCTTGGAACACCAGATCTGGGTGTTCAGAAATGAAGTTGGTATGAATTGTTCTGGAGGAAAATAATCCAATTTCCAGTCCTCGTGCTTCTGGACTTCATAGTATTTCTGTAGTTCATAGTAATGCTTCCTAAGGTCTAATTGACTTCGCATTCCAGGATGTCTGGCTCTAGGTAAGTGATCACACCATCATGGTCATCTGGGTCATGAAGATCTTTTTTGTATGGTTCTTCTGTGTATTCTTGCCACCTCTTCATAATATCTTCTGCTTCTGTTAGGTCCATACCGTTTTTGGCCTTTATTGTGCCCATCTTTGCATGAAATGTTCCTGTGGTATCTCTAATTTTCTTGAAGAGATCTCTATTAGAGAGCTGGTATTAGTTAAAAACGATTTTTAATAGAAAACTTGAGAAGAAGTGAAAGTGAGAGTGGCTCACTCATGTCCGACTCTTTGTGACCCCATGGACTATACGGTGCATGGAATTCTCCAGGCCAGAATACTGGAGTGGATAACCATTCCTTTCTCCAGGGGGTCTTCCCAATCCAGGGATGGCAGCCACACTGTAGGTGGTTTCTTTACCAGCTGAGCCACCAGGGAAGCAGATTCCTTATAAGCAGAGCTTTCAGGGAAACTCAAAAAGCTTGAAAAAGCCAAATCAAACGCCACAGATAATTTCTGGATTCATTAATTGCTGTTGAGGTTCCTTTTTTATCAACTTGCCAATGAAAAAGTCACTGGTAAATTCATGTGTTTATTTTGTCCTTACGATGTAGTAATTTAAGATATCTTCACTTTTGTAACAATGAAGATTAATATTCTTCTTCTTAGACATATAAAATATTATAAGTTCTGTTTTCCAAAATGGGATTACCTGGTAGCTTAGAAGGTAAAGAGCCTGCCTGCACTGTGGGAGACCGTGTTTGATCCCTGGGTTGGGAAGATTCCATGGAGGAGGGAAGAATTAGTGCCAGTTCAGCCGATAAGCATCTGAATTCTTACTCTATGGATTCATTCAGTCCTTACTGAGCATCTCCTTTGTGCCAGGAAAAGTGCTTAGAGGGAGAACAGTGAAGATGGAATAGCGGATAATATTGGCCCTTAAGGGACACCATACCCCTAGTACCCAACACTGTAGTTGGGGATACAGATGATTATTTCTGTGTTCAGTGATGGAGATACATAAAAAGGTGTGATGAGAAGGTGTCTACTCCAGTCTAGAGGATGGATTGAGGGGTGGGGAATAGGTTGAGTTCAAAGACTTCTTGGTAAAAACTATACAATTGAGCTTAACTTTTTTTTCCCCCTTGATAAACACTTTAGTTCTTCATCATCACTTCATACAGATGCTGAAGTACCACCCTTTCTTTCCATTTGCTTGTGACTTTTTCTGGTGTTTTTCCTTAAACAAGAACATTTGGAGTAAACACTGTATTCCCAGTGAGTCTTTTAACAGTCACTTTACAATGCCATTGCCGTTGTGTCATCAATGCAAGAAGACAACACTAACAGTACAGTACAAGGGGGTCTTCATTTTTAATTCATTAAGGCACCTAAAAATCAGAGAGGGGAAGAGAAAATCATCCCAGGCAGGGGAATAAAATACTCAGATAGAAAGATGAGAGCATATGTTTAGAGAATTTCAGACGGTGAAGCGTCTGCCTACAATGCAGGAGACCCAGGTTCGATACCTGGGTTGGGAAGATCTTCTGGAGAAGGAAATGGCAACCCACTCCAGTACTCTTGCCTGGAAAATCCACGGACAGAGGAGCATGGTAGGCTACAGTCCATGGGGTCGCCAAGAGTTGGACATGACTGAGTGACTTCACTTTTACTTTCAATTTAACATCCATGGAGACTGAGGCTATAATGTAGGTGCCGGTAGCCTAGAGGGGCAAGTCGGGGCCTAGCACATGAAGAACCATATGTCCCATGCTAAATAATTGGGTTTTATCTGAAAGATATGTAGATAGCCATTAAATAGTTCCAAGAAGGAGAAAGATATATTGGGTCCGCATTTTAAGAACACTCTGAAATACTCTGTAAAAGGAGGAGAGTCTGTAAAGAAAGAGAGGAGAGAAATGGAAGTGATATGATTTGCCAAGTGAGAAATAAAAAGTATGTGATCTATATCATGGCAGTGGGAATGGAATACTATAGATGGATTTAGTTTTATCAACTGGACATGGTAAACGAAGTATATATGGGGAAAGGAGGGGGTCTAGGAAACTGCCCAGTTTGAGTGGCTAGTTAGAGCTGATAACTGCCTAAGAATTGAAAGATAAGAGAATCAGCATGGAAGGGGGTATTTTAGATGTAGTGCCATTTTCTGATGTGTTAAGACAAATTCTGTGTTGAATGTGTATACCACAAAACATCTGTGTATACCATCTAAACATCTGAATTGAGAAGACACTTAAAATCATTGGGTCAAAGATCTCTGTCCTTCAAGAACTTGAGGGAGTAAGATATGGTTAATAAACACAAAAAAAGATATATATTGAAATATTTTTGAAAATTACATTCTATTAGTAATAAAATTTAAAGTACAGTTCCATTTGTGCCTTAATCTTCACTACGAATATGAAAGTCCTCGAGTTTGGGAGTTTTGTTCATGGTTCCATACCCAGGGTCTGTGTGCACCAGGACGTAGTGGATAACTAAGCCTTAAGTAACATTTGTGGAAGGAAAATGGAATGAAGAATAATGTGTATCAGTGTAGTAGAAAGACCTCAACAGTCCTGGAAAAGGTACAGATGAGTCATACCAGAATGGGTTTTGATTAGTAAGTAGCTTTCCAGGAGAAGAGAAGTGAAGGCCAACAGCCGTGGTTGTCCATGGACAGCGAGGATGCCGTAGACACGGTGAAACAGAAAGCACCTGGTGGGGAAAGTGTGGCATGCTCATGCTGTGCCTCGGAGGTCAGCGGGGTCTAGCTGTGGTGTAAAAACAGTAAGTATCATGATTTGTGACAGTGAGGGGCACATTACTAATAAACGCAAGAATAACTATTAACTATTTCCTTGAACTCTATCTGAGTTTCTTTCTTTTCACCTGTAGAATGCAGAAAATATCACGGCTGGCATGGCATTCTGGGAGGCATTCCTGCCTCTCCTCCTTCTGTTTGTTGTTGTTCAGTTGCTCAGTTGTGTCCGACTCTGCGACCCCATGGGCTGCAGCACACCAGGCTTCCCTGTCCATCACCATCCCCCAGAGCTTGCTCAAACTCATGTCCATCAAGTCAGTGATGCCATCCAGCCATCTCATCCTCTGTCATCCCCTTCTCCTCCTGCCTTCACTCTGTCCCAGCATCAAGGTCTTTTCCGATGAGTGACTCTTCAGATAGGGTAACCAAAGCATTGGAGCTTAAGCCTCAGCATCAGTCCTTCCAAGAATATTGCTAACAGGCAGATCTTTATAATGTAAGGCAGGAAAATATTTTCCCTGTAGGGTCCCTGGCTGAGTCTGAAAAGTAAATAAAGACAAATGAACAGGAAAAACAGCATACAGTTTTATTTAATATAAGTTGTATGTAACATGGGAGGCTTCATAAAGAAATGAAGACCTGAAGGGACAGTTAAAACCTGAGTATTTCTGTGCTAGGGTTAATGAAGAGAGAGTAAGCATGCAGAACTACGATGGGTCCACGACTATGAGGTGCATGTAGTCAACTGGGTAAAGCTTAGTAAGACCTGTTTGCTAAGTCTTTTCAGCATCACTTTATCTTTGGAGATAAGGATTTCCCTTTACTCCAGATACAGGGAGGCACCTTTCACATGAGAGGTTTATGACCTATTTCAGGGGGAAAAGGCAAAGGGACAAAGGTCACCATATCCATCCTGCTAGTCCTTCAACTTAAAATACTTAGTATGCCACAGTACCATATTTTGGGTTAGCTTGTTCTGAACCCCATCAATAGTTTTACGGAGTCTTGCCCAAGAGCCAGTTTCCCTTCAGGACTCTCCTCTTTATTCCAGCACTCTTGGAGAATTCCTTACTTCAGGAAACTATCTGTACATTTCCCTTGGTCCAGACTTATCCAATGTAAACCGACTCCTGCCATAAATAATATAAACTTTCTCTAAAACCCAGAAAACCCACAGATGTGTATTAATATTTACTAAGCTCCGAGGACAAGAACCTAAAGGTATGAATTCTGTAGAGGATGTCAAAGATAAACTAGACTCTTTCTATATTATAATTCCACATAAGAGGGGACTTGTTGAGTAAGTGAGGCTAGAATGCTGAATAAATTTGTTTTCTAATTTAAATGTGTTGAGGGCATTTTCCCAGGTTTGTTTTTCCAATGAATAATTTTATTGCTCTATTCATATTTATAATATTTATTGAGTCTTTTTCTTTTATGGACTGATTGTTTTCAAATGCTTTCAAACTGAATTTTGCAATATGACTTTCAGTCTGTGAATATTCAGCTGCAATGTAAGCATTTCGTTTTGATAGTGACATGTTATGATTGTACCTTTCTTAATATATTTTTGCCTTTGTCGAAACTGACACCACCAGTGCTGATCACTAAGTGACTGAAAAGACCATTTCTCGATATGTATCTGCAGTGAGTGTGCTTTGCACCTCAGGTGCCGTGTGCCACCTGTGTTCACATCTCCGCCTCTGATACTCTTCCCTGTAAGTCTGTGTTCCTTTGATGTGAAGTGAAGTGAAAGCCACTCAGTTGTGTCCGACTCTTTGCGACCCCGTGGATTATACCGTCCATGGAATTGTGCAGGCCAGAATACTGGCGTGGGTAGCCTTTCCCTTCTCCAGAGGATCTTCCCAACACAGGAATTGAACCAGGGTCTCCTGCACTGCAGGCAGATACTTTACCAACCGAGCTCTGAGAGAAGCCCGTCCCCCTTACACTGCCAGTCTCTATGTGGCTGTGGCTTCTGGCTACAGCTAGGAATCCGGCTGTTTGCCTTTTATGCATTTGGTCTTGTGCTTGATGTGTCCTGGGTTACCCTAATTGGAAATTCATTGCTTATCACAGGCCAGCTCTTTGCTCATCAATTTTGGCCTATTTGGCTGTGAACGTTCTCTATGATTGCCTTAAAAAAAAAAAGTTGTGTTACTTTGTGACTGCTTTCTATCCAGAAAACGAATAGCATTCTAAACAAAACTTCTATAGGGACAATGGAAAGTGTCACAAACCTAAGTACAGGAGATAAAAAGAAAAATACAGCCTTTGAACGTCAAGGTCTTATTATTTAGCTCATCTGCCTTACCATCATTTGTTCACCCTGAACTATACGCTAAGGGAAAATAGAAGATGGAGTGAGAAATTTCTCATGAAACAAGAAACAAAGAGCAAAACCCTGTGGCTATTTATGTAATCTGACCTATACACAATAGTGAAAAGAGAAGGGAGATAAAACACTTTATGTATTTAGTAAAGATACATTACTATTATACACAGAAGTTGCATTACTGTTAAATCAAACTTATAGATTATTAACTGGAGAATAGGGCTGTGTCTGTAAGTTATAATGTTATGTCTTACTAATGATTCTAAAAACAACTTGATGCTTTAAAAAAAAAACATTTTCAATGCTAAGGAATTGAAGGAAAAACTGTTTCTTATTCCCCAGTTATTTTACAAAGGAAACCAAAGCACTATGAAAGGATTCTTCCCTAGGATAATTGATGTTTCACTGTGTACTTTTTCATACCTCCCCCAACCAATCACATGCCAACTTCACAAACAATGAACACATGTTTGTGATGGCTTTGTTCCTAAGACAAAGCAGTTCTGACAGTAAAAGTTTAACTCTGTTCCTTAAGCGGCTTTTGTAAATATCATTATTTGCATTATTAGGAAATAAAGTGTTAAATTTCCCCCAGTCAAGTGACATGATATGGACTAATTAATTGCTGCTGTGTTTCCAGTGCTTTTCAAAGTAAGTCCTCTAGACATTCAGTTCAGTTTAGACATTAGATTTTCAGTAATGGTCAGGAACAAGTTTCTTTATTAAAGAGGTCTTATTTCTTCCATGATCAGAAATAAATCATTAGTTAATAATTGGATAGGTATCCTCTAACTTCTTTTATGATTCCTCCTCTTCCTCTCATTTTCCATCTGCTTATACTTCCCAGGGCTTTTTCCTTCATTGTTTGCTCTTCTGCTTCTTCCTCCTCACACTTTGCCAACCCCATTTCTGTAACTGTTGTTCTTAGTAAATGATTCCTGGGTGGACTGTTCACTTGTTATTATCTCTAACTGGGACCCCACTCCTGAACTCCTGAACGCCTACCTGCAGCTTGCCTGGGGGCATATTGTAGTACCTAAAAACACATGTGTAAGTTGAAATCAACATTTTGTCAAATCTGTCGCACCATCTGCTTTCTCTACTTGTGAGCAGTGCCATTGACTTCCCAGTATACCAGGGTTTAAACCAGGGAGATTTTTTTAAAATAACTCCTTCATCCACATGCTTTCCCCCAATTTATAAAATCCATTTTCATTGGTTATCTGTTCTTTCAGACTGCCTTACATTTCTCTTGCCCTGCCATTGTCTTTTTGTTTGTGTGCCATATGATATTCCTCCTATCAATTTTTCCTCCAATACAGTCCTCTAGACTGCAGCCAGATTTATTTTAATGAAGCACCATATGGATCAGATGAATGGTTCCCCATTGCCTGTTGTTGTTCACTTGCCAATTCGTTTCCAGCTCTTTGCAACCCATGGACTGCAGCATGCCAGGCTTCCCTGCCCCCACCCATTGCTAACCCCCACTCCAAAACAATACTCTTTCATGTTCCTCCAAACTCTGTCCCCACAAATATCTATGGTTATAAGGCTGTGATTTCTGAGGTTTAAACTTCTACGTCACAACTGCTTTCAGCCAGTGAACTTGCATCCCTCTGCTCCCCAACTCACTCCGCTTCTCTCCACCAGCTGAGCGAAACCACTTGCTTGCCATGCAGATGGCTTCTTATATTCTCTCCTTTCTCTGAACCGGAAGACAGTTGTTTACTATAGAACTGTTGGTCTTCTGACCTTTGGCGTTTTTCTCAGAAGCTTCTTCTCAACTGGTAGTAATTAGTTGACTCTTCTGATTTCTTGAATGCCCATTTTTTGTTTTGCTTTAGACTCTCAGATTTCTCCCTGGCTTCCCAGGTGGGTCAGATGGTAAAGAATCCACCAGCAATGCAGGAGACCAAAATTCGATTCCTGGGTTGGGATAACCCCCTGGAGAAGGAAATGGCAACCCACTGGAGAATTCCATAGGCAGAGGAGCCAGACAGGCTATCGTTCATGGGGTTGCAAAGAACTGGGCACAACTGGATGGCATCACTGACTCGATGGACGTGAGTTTGAGTGAACTCCGGGAGTTGGTGATGGACAGGGAGGTCTGGCGTGCTGCGATTCATGGGGTCGCAAAGAGTCGGACACGACTGAGCGACTGAACTGAACTGAGTGACTAACACATTGACTTTCCCTTTCCTGGATTTGTCCCAGCATTTCTGACTTTGTTTTCTATGGGGATGCACATATCCCCTTGCAGTAATAACCAGGGTGCCTTGTCCACTTACTCTCTGGGCTATTTTAGTCATGGCCCCTCTGAGGGCCAGGGGCCAATGGAATCACACAGGGCTTGGAGCTCAGAAGAGTCCATTGCTTGCACTTTAACGCTCTGTGACCACTGTCTTGAAATTCTCAATAATTTTACCATTATGTTTGCATAATTAGAGTTCAATGGGACAGTGAAGCCACTTGGAGCCTGGCTTATCAGTGACCCCACCTCTTCAGGCCTTCCCACATTCTGAGAGCTGGCTCACGGTCCCTCACACCCCTGGCCCCTGCATGTCCTTCCCTCCGCGCTTCCTGCCACTGCCTACAATGGGAGCCTGGGCAGGGGCATGTACACTTGCCATTCCAGTCACAGACTCTCAACACTGTGGTGATCTGATGGGGCTCAGCTAGGAGGATCCTCTTTTTTTAACTTTAAAAAATATTTTTATTTATTTGCTGCACCAGGTCTTAGCTGTCACATGTGGTATTAAGTTCGCTGAGCAGGGATTGGACTTAGGCCCACTTCACTAGGAGCACAGAGTCTCAGGCACTGGGCCGTAAGGGAAGTCCTCCAAAAGAGACTCTTGTCCCCTCGCTGCCCCTATGCAAGCACCTCACACATTCCACGTGGAAGGTTGCAATGCCTCTTCCACCATGGGCTGGTAGGGTGGACTTGTGGAAAGAGGAGCTCTCTGAGTTGAGTTCTCTGAGTCTGGCTGGGGTACAGCACATATATCCAGCAGCTGGCTGGAGGGGATGGGGTAGGTAGCCAGTGGCTTGCACTAGTGTGGTCTCGGTCCATGGGGTAGGCAGTGCAGGGGATTATAGGGCTTTGTATTTGCCTGGAAACATCCCTGTGTTTGAAAGAATACAAGATTAAATAGCAAATAAAAAACATATGACAAGAGGAGAGAGGAAAGAAAGAGCTTTCTCTTTCTTTTTTCTTTTAGAGTTTTATATTTTAGTAATCTTTAGTGAACTTTTGTCCCTGCATTTTGAACAAGGAGACCTTCATTTTTATCTTGTACTCGGCCTTGCAAATTTTGTAGCTAGTTGGTCTTGGCCCATTATTCAATTGCATTACATGTTTCATACCTACTGTTTTGCTATACCCCAATTCTAGGCTTCCCCAGTGGCTCAGGGGGTAAAGAATCTGCCTGTAATACAGGAGACCTAGGTTCGATCCCTGGATTGGGAAGATTCCCTAGAGAAGCAAATGGCTACCCAGTCCAGTATTCTTTTTTTTTTTTTAAATTTATTTTTATTTTTTATTTTTACTTTATTTTACTGTACAATACTATATTGGTTTTTCCATACATTGACATGAATCCACCATGGATGTACATGAGTTCCCAATCCTGAACCCCCCTCCCACCTCCCACCCCATAACATCTCTCTGGATCATCCTCATGCACCAGCTCCAAGCATCCTGTATCCTGTATCGAACATAGACTGGCGATTCGTTTCTTACATGATAGTATACATGTTCCAATGCCATTCTCCCAAATCATCCCACCCTCTCCCTCTCCCTCAGAGTCCAAAAGTCCATTCTATACATCTGTGTCTCTTTTGCTGTCTCGAATACAGGGTTATCATTACCATCTTTCTAAATTCCATATATATGTGTTAGTATACTGTATTGGTGTTTTTCTTTCTGGCTTACTTCACTCTGTATAATCAGCTCCAGTTCCATCCACCTCATTAGAACGGATTCAAATGTATTCTTTTTAATGGCTGAGTAATACTCCACTGTATATATGTACCACAGCTTTCTTATCCATTCATCTGCTGAAGGACATCTAGGTTGTTTCCATGGCCTGACTATTATAAACAGTGCTGCGATGAACATTGGGGTACACGTGTTTCTTTCAATTCTGGTTTTCTCAGTGTGTATGCCCAGCAGTGGGATTGCTGGGTCATAAGGTAGTTCTATTTCCAGTTTTTGAAGGAATCTCCACACAGTTCTCCATAGTGGCTGTACTAGTTTGCATTCCCACCAAGAGTGTAAGGGTTCCCTTTTCTCCACACCCTCTCCAGCATTTATTGCTTGTAGACTTTTGGATCACAGCCATTCTGACTGGTGTGAAATGGTACCTCATTGTGGTCTTGCCTGGAGAATTCCATGGACAGAGAAGCCTGGAGCAGGCTACAGTCCATGGGGTCTCATCTATCTATTTATAGATGTCCAATAGATAAAAAAAAAAACAAAAAACAAAAAAAAAAAAACATCTACTTCTGCTTTATTGTCTATGCCAAAGCCTTTGACTGTGTGGAGCACAATGAACTGTGGAAAATTCTGAAGGAGATGGGAATACCAGACCACCTGACCTGCCTCTTGAGAAACCTGTATGCAGGTCAGGAAGCAACAGTTAGAACTGGACATGGAACAACAGACTGGTTCCAAATAGGAAAAGGAGTACATCAAGGCTGTATATTGTCATCCTGCTTATTTAACTTATATGCAGAATACATCATGAGAAACGCTGGTCTGGAAGAGGCACAAGCTGGAATCAAGATTGCCAGGAGAAATATCAATAAGCTCAGATATGCAGATGACAGCACCCTTATGGCAGAAAGTGAAGAAAAACTAAAGAGCCTCTTGATGAAGTGAAAGAGGAGAGTGAAAAAGTTGGGTTAAAGCTCAATATTCAGAAAATGAAGATCATGGCATCTGGTCCCATCACTTCATGGGAAATAGATGGGGAAACAGTGGAAACAGTGTCAGAGTTTATTTTTGGGGGGCTCCAAAATCACTGCAGATGGTGATTGCAGCCATGAAATTAAAAGATGCTTACTCCTTGGAAGGAAAGGTATGACTAACCTAGACATTACTTTGCCAACAAAGGTCCGTCTGGTCAAGGCTGTGGTTTTTCCAGTGGTCATGTATGGATGTGAGAGTTGGACTGTGAAGAAAGCTGACCGCCAAAGAATCAATACTTTTGAACTGTGGTGTTGAAGACTCTTGAGAGTCCCTTGGACTGCAAGGAGATCCAACCAGTCCATTCTGAAGGAGATTCAGTCCTGGGTGTTCTTTGGAAGGACTGATGCTAAAGCTGAAACTCCAGTACTTTGGCCACCTCATGCGAAGAGTTGAGTCATTGGGAAAAACTCTGATGCTGGGAGGGATTGGGGGCAGGAGGAACAGGGGACGACAGAGGATGAGATGGCTGGATGGCATCACTGACTCTATGGACATGAGTTTAGTGAACTCCGGGAGTTGGTGATGGACAGGGAGGCCTGACGTGCTGCAATTAATGGGGTCACAAAGAGTTGGACATGACTGAGCGACTGAACTGAACTGAAGAATTCAGGTTTTGAGCCAGATTTTTAAAAGTGAAAGTGAAAGTTGCTCAGTTGTGTCTGACTCTTTGGGACCCCATGAACTGTCGCCTGCCAAGCTCCTCTGTCTGTGGAATTTGCCAGGCTAGAATACTGGAATAGGTAACTGGGACAGGGAATCTTTCCAACCCAGGGATTGGATCCAGGTCTCCCGCATTGCAGGCTACCAGATTTCAATCACAGTTTTCCAATTTATTAGCCACTGTTTGAGTAACTATTCTTTTTTCCCGCCCCTGCCTTTGTCTTAGTTTCTTTATCTGTAACATCAAGGTATTATTCCAACTTCATAGAGTTTTTGTAAGATTAATAGAGACAAGACCAGTATTTGGCCTATAGTAAATATAGCATTGCAATTCTAAGTAGCTTTTTGAGTCTGCAAGTTATAGTTCAATAAGCTGAACTCCATTTAGTTTAATAATACATTCATCCCTTGTGGCAAAAAATAGAAGTAACTACATGATTTATTTTTCAAATTCTTTCAAGAAAGCTAAAATTTCTTTCAGCATTGTTAATTTATGCTTACCACATGCTTAGTGGTAAATCCTTATGTGCTATAATTTCTTTATAAATAAGCAACATCTTTGTTTCATTAATCTTTGTATTCCCCACAGCAACTATTAGATAACAGATGCTCAATATATGTTTATAGACTGAATTGATTTGTACTAGGTTGAAACTGTATGAAATGATTGGATTTGGGATCAAAATGGTTGAATATTGGCAATATCATTAGGTGCCTATTTCCTTAGGGTCATAGTCTATTTCTGTAATCACTTGTTTTAAGAAATTAAAATTAGTTGAAAACTAAAATGTTGTATAAACATTTCTGTAAAATATTCTTTGACATCTTCTTAAAGTGGGATAGTTATTTTTATACCAAGTATTTAGGAAGATGTGCAATAAAATATTGGTTAACTAGAATTTACATGTAATAATCTCTAATCTCTGATTATTTAATTTCTTTAGTAATGAGGATTGACTTTAAAAGATTTCCATCTCCCTTTCTTAGTTATTAAACATGATAAATATTTTTAATTTGTGATATTATAGGGTTTTAAATACTATATTTTGTCATTGAATAATGCCATAGTTGTAGGTTGGGTTTATTTTTAATGTTAGTTTCTCAAAGACTGTATTTCAGGAATTTCATTTTTGGTGGTGGATGTTGCTTAGGATAGACTAAACCTTCTCTCCTTGAAAGTATAGTACAGTCAAAGTTTAATGTGAGGGTTCTGGGTAGTTCTTTTTCAAGTTTTTGGACATTTAACTCTATCATATCTATAACTGTTTATCTGTATTCATAGCCTGAATAATTACCAAATTAATAAAAGTAAAAGAATCTTTATAACAAATTTTTGAATCTTTCCCTTAGTTATAGAATAATTCATGCTTTTCATACTCTCACTTCTCTGCATAATTACTTTATAAAAATCAGTTCTCTTCTTCACATTTCATTGTACCGAATCTGTCCCTGGGTTGAACTAAAAGTCTTGTACTTTCCTTTGGCCTTCATTCATTCTCTTTAGCTGCTGCTGCTGCTGCTAAGTCACTTCAGTCATGTCCGACTCTGTGTGACCCCAGAGACGGCAGCCCACCAGGCTCCCCCATCCCTGGGATTCTCCAGGCAAGAACACTAGAATGGGTTGCCATTTCCTTCTCCAGTGCATGAAAGTGAAAAGTGAAAGTGAAGTCGCTCAGTCGTGTATGACTATTTAGTGGTAAAATGAAGACCCGTTGCCAGCCTGTGTCTGTGGAAAGATCTGAGCCAAGTTTAAGAGCAAATGCAAATGCCAGGCAGACAAATTCACTAAATCTTGGTTACTGGTCAGACTTTAGAGACTACTTCTTATCTTGCTTCACTTATATGGGGAATTTTCTAAAAACGATTCTCTGTCTCATTGCCACCAGTCTGCATGCTTAGGGAACATGGTAAAACTGTTGCCTTTTGCATTCTTCAGCAGACTGTTCTGCTTCACTAAGAATACATGGATATCCAACTTTTTCAAAAACGCTTTCATAGAGAAAGTAGAAGTTAGATAATTTATACAAGAGATCATGAAAGAAGTAGCAGGACAGATATCAAAATATCACAGGACTGTGAAGTAATTTTTTAAAATATTTTCACCATCTTTGCTTAAATTCATTATCTGCAAATCATGTTGTAGAAGCAAATTTTATGTTCACTTGAACTGGGAATATTAATGCTTTGAAAAAGTGCTAAAATTCCAAAGCCCCCAGCATCTAAATAGATCTTTACTGGTCCTTTAACCCACTTCCTTCCTACAAAAAGACATGTGATTTATCACCAGCAAATTACGGTAAAATATATGTTACTCAATTATAGAAAACATAGTGAAAGAGAGTAGTTGTTTTTTCTCTCTAGAAAATTCATATAAGCATAGACATCTTACACTTACCAGTTGTTTATCACTGGGAATAATTATGTAATTTATTTGATTCAATCTTCCCACTTTAGAATGAAGTTAATCATATTTATTTCCATTCTTATTCAGATGATTGTGTACAGTCAGTTCTTTTATTAATTGAGCACATATTATTTGAACCCTACTGTGTGCCAGATGCTTGCTGGATTCTGGGACTAGGGTGGGCCAGAGTCTCTACCTTCTAAAGCTCTGGGCCTTAGAAATGAAGTCTCTTGAAAACAGCAATTATCATAGTACTCATCCTCTTCCTCTCACTTAGGACTGACTTCTGCTTTGTGAGAGCCTGGCTGGCTAGATGAAAAAGACATAAAATAATAGGATACTATTCCATCAAATCCAACTCTTTTCCAATTATATATTTTAGGAATACTAGAAATACCAAGCATCACCTGGGGTCAGATGAGTGTTGAATGGATTCATGAAGAGATAAGGATGCTGTCCTCCAGGGTGGCCAAGTATCTCAGCCCATACAGCCAGTAATTGGTGAACGTCAGAAACATTCTAAGATTTAATAAAAAAAAAAAAAGTACAACTATATATGATAGTCAAAATATACCAAACACATTGATTTGGCCTTTGAAAGAGTTTTTAAAAATGCACTCCAGATTCCCTTTAAATAGAGAGCTCATCTAATGAGCTTTAAAATGTTTTGATTGACCAGGTATCCTTCAGCTTTTCAGGAACATTTAAAATATATTTACTTAAAAATGACTTAATAAAGTTAATTTTGAAGTAATACTCAAGCTTAAGGGGAAAACATTGCAACCATGTGTATAAGGACATCATATTTCGCGACTCCACAGACACAATTCATTTTGTATTTTGTAAGAATGATACCATCTGGAGTTGTTCGTTTCAGTGTGGCCCTGCACAGCTATCCAGTACAACCGACAGGAATAAACATTATCTCCAGAGTCCTTTTAGCCCGCTCCTCCTCTTCTAATTCTTTTATTTTCCTTGTATTTCCCCCCAGAGAATATTTCCCAGTGTCCCAGTGCCTCATGGCCTTTGGCTTCTTACCTAAATATGCTATCTGAAGGTATGTGGAACGTGGGATCTAAAGCTTTCCTCTCTTTTCTTTAAGGGGAGAAGAAGTCCCTTTAAAAATTAGTACTTTTCTGCATTCCATTTCTTCAAGATAACTAATTATTAAACTCAGTTCAGTTCAGTTGCTCAGTCGTGTCCAACTCTTTGCGACACCATGAATCGCAGCACGCCAGGCCTCCCTGTCCATCACCATCCCCCAGAGCTTGCTCAAACTCATGTCCATCGAGTCCGTGATGCCATCCAACCATCTCATCCTCTGTTGTCCCCATCTCTTCCTGCCTTCAATCTTTCCCAGCATCAGTCTTTTCTAAGGAGTCAATTCTTTGCACCAGGTGGCCAAAGCATTGGATTTTTCAGCTTCAGCATCAGTCCTTCTAGTGAATATTCAGGACTGATTTCCTTTTGGATTGACTGGTTTGATCTCCTTGCAGTCCAAGGGACTCTCAAGATTTCTCTAACACCACCCGCTCAAAATAATTAAACTAATCTTCCAGAAATTAATACATTTGCCCCACCCCCACCACGTGTGAGAGCTTGCATGTGTTTAGATGTTGTTTAGTCGCTTAGTCATGTCTAAGTCTTTTGTGACTGTGGACTATAGACCTCCAGGTTCCTCTGTCCATGGGATTAACCAGGCAAAAATACTGGAGTGGGTATCCATTTCCTTCTCCAGGGGATCTTCCTGACCCAGGGGTCAAACCCATGTCCCTTTCGTCTCCTTCATTGGCAGGTGGATTCTTTACCACTGAGCCACCAGGGAAACCCATATAGATACATGTGTATTTATAAACACACACACACATGCACACACACACATGCATACACACACAATAACATAGGTTACCCAAAGTGATGAATTTCAAATGGAAACATTTTAGATCCTGGGACAGGGAGGCCTTACAGAAAATATTTGGTTAATGGTCTTTTCTGTTCTTAAATCAGACTCCAGAGGTAGGTGCCTAATCTTGCAGGTATAAGGTTGAACCTTGTCACACCTCATAAGGCTTAAATGTATGCTTTAGTTTCTTACTCATTTCTGAGTATGTCTTGATATTTCTGTTTTTTTAATGTTTGTTCTTGAATTGCTTATATATAGGCACTCAGGCAAGTTAATGTTAATTTCATTTCACTCATATCAGCCAGTTGCTTTGTATAGCAAATGATGTCAGTATCCTACCCACATGGCTTTCCTTTCCCATGCAGACTCCCCACTGCCAGGACCAGCACTTGTTTGCTTGAAGATGCTTTCCTTTTGCCACCAGAGCATACACTGCCTTCCCATGTGGCAAGCTAGAAGTGCCAGGGTGATCATACCTTTGGAAGCAGCTCTTAGCCAGAGACCAATAGCACCTGGTGCCTGCATACCCAAGCAACCTGGGGCCAGGGAGCATTCGAAGGTTTAATTGTATGTTCTACCCTGGTTGCCAGTATTTCCCAGCAGAATCAAGCTCCAGTTACACAGAGTGGAAATATGCTTCATGATGGAAATGCCCTAGACTGTGCTACCATCGTCACCATTGGTTTTTGTGATTGTCTCACAAATAAGCTCCTCATGCTTAAATCATGTCTAGGGTCTTTTAGAGGTTGGTAGAAGGGACACATAAAACACTGGCTAAAGGTGTCTTTTCTGTGAATTTAGGTTTAGTGTGCACATTATATTCTCAGGGTTTTCAGTCTGCCAAAAGTATTGAAGTAATCTGATTAAGTGTTTTGAGTCAAGGTACATTCCTGTCTGAAAAAATTGAAGCAACCACAGAAGCCTTTTTTTTTTTTTTCCCAGATTTTTTAAATGTAAATTTCCTATCTACCCACCAAATAGATNTGGATCATGGAAAAAGCAAGAGAGTTCCAGAAAAACATCTATTTCTGCTTTATTGACTATGCCAAAGCCTTTGACTGTGTGGATCACAATAAACTGGAGAAAATTCTGAAAGAGATGGGAATACCAGACCACCTGACCTGCCTCTTGAGAAATCTGTATGCAGGTCAGGAAGCAACAGTTAGAACTGGACATGGAACAACAGACTGGTTCCAAATAGGAAAAGGAGTAGGTCAAGGCTGTATATTGTCACCCTGCTTATTTAACTTCTATGCCGAGTACATCATGAGAAACGCTGGTCTGGAAGAGGCACAAGCTGGAATCAAGATTGCCAGGAGAAATATCAATAAGCTCAGATATGCAGATGACACCACCCTTATGGCAGAAAGTGAAGAAAAACTAAAGAGCCTCTTGATGAAGTCAAAGAGGAGAGTGAAAAAGTTGGGTTAAAGCTCAACATTCAGAAAACGAAGATCATGGCATCTGGTCCCATCATTTCATGGGAAATAGATGGGGAAACAGTGGAAACAGTGTCGGACTTTAGTTTTGGGGGGTCCAAAATCACTGCAGATGGGGACTGCAGCCATGAAATTAAAAGATGCTTACTCCTTGGATGGAAAGTTATGACCAACCTAGATAGCATATTCAAAAGCAGAGACATTACTTTGCCAACAAAGGTCCATCTAGTCAAGGCTATGCTTTTTCTAGTAGTCATGTACGGAGGTGAGAGTTGGACTGTGAAGAAGGCTGAGTGCTTTTGAACTGTGGTGTTGGAGAAGACTCTTGAGAGTCCCTTGGACTGCAAGGAGATCCAACCAGTCCATTCTGAAGGAGATCAGCCCTGGGATTTCTTAGGAAGGAATGATGCTAAAGCTGAAACTCCAATACTTTGGCCACCTCATGTCAAGAGTTGACTCATTGGAAAAGACTTTGATGCTGGGAGGGATTGGGGGCAGGAGGGTGAGAGGGTAACAGGCAGGAAGGCTAGGGGTCTCCAAATGGAGGAAATAGCCTGCAAGTGTCAGACATTTCTATCTGTCTTAAGTGGCAGAAGGAAACAAACTAGTGATGTTTTTTCCTTTTCTATACAAATTTAAAAGGAGGTTTCTCTTAACATTCTGTGTTGCCATGACACCTGGTTTCACCTGAAGTTAACTGTTCTCAGACCTAACTTTCACTTTTCACTTTCATGCATTGGAGAAGGAAATGGCAACCCACTCCAGTATTCTTGCCTGGAGAATCCCAGGGACAGAGGAGCCTAGTGGGCTGCCGTCTATGGGGTCGCACAGAGTGGGACAGGACTGAAGTGACTTAGCAGCAGCAGCAGCAGCAGCAGAGATAACCAATGCCTTTTTCTTATGGAAATGTTTATCTTAAGCTATGCTAATGTACTATGCATTTACCCCAAACTCTGTCTTCAAGTTGGTTCCGCCTTTTGGCTCAGAACCTACTTGATAAACCAGTATGTTATACTCCAATATTGTTCCTCTAATCTATGTAAATGAAACTATTTGTATGGTGATCTGCCCTTCTTCAAGATTCAAGTTAATCATTTTATGGCCCAAGATAAACCATTTGGTGCCAAGATTATCCCAAAATACATCTTATGGGTGAGGGGCCTGGTGCCATTCTGTTTTGAGACATTCCTTTCTTTCATTAACAGACTGCTGGTGCCTATATAACATCCAGCTGAAGACTAGCAGGGGGTACTCTTTCTGCCCCCTTCTGATGCCTATGTCAGAAGCTTTCTCTATCTCCTTTATACTTTAATAAAACTCTATTACACAAAAGCTCTGAGCAATCAAGCCTCGTCTCTGGCCCCGGATTGAATTCTTTTCCTCCGGGGGCCAAGAATCCCAGCGTCGTGATTCAACAACAACCTTTCAAGGGGAAGGGGACGACAGAGGATGAGATGGCTGGATGGCATGACTGACTCCATGGACGTGAGACTGAGTGAACTCCGGGAGTTGGTGATGGACAGGGAGGCCTGGCGTGCTGCGATTCATGGAGTCGCAAAGAGTCGCACACGACTGAGCGACTGAACTCAACTGAACTGAACTGATATGTAGTCATCTCTTGTGTTCTTGGAAAAGATGTTTGCTATGACCAACGTGTTCTCTTGACAAAAATCTGTTAGCCTTTGCCCTGCTTCATTTTCTACTCCAAGGCCAAACTTGCCTGTTACTCCAAGTATCTCTTGACTTCCTACTTTTGCATTTCAATCTTCTATGATGAAGAGGCTATCTTTTTTTGGTGTTACTTCTAGAAGGTCTTGTAGTTCTTCATAGAAGGTCAGCTTCAGCTTCTTCAGCATCAGTGGTTTGGTCATTGACTTGGATTACTGTGATGTTGAATGAATTGCCTTGGAAACAAACTGAAATCATTTTGCTATTTTTGAGATTTCACCCAAGTCCTGCATTTTGGACTTTTTTTGGCTATGAGGGCTATTCCATTTCTTCTAAGGGATTCTTACCCACAGTAGTAGATATTATGGTCATCGGAGTTAAATTCACCAATTCCCATCCATTTTAGTTCACTGATTCCTAAGATGTCGATGTTCACCCTTGCCATGTCCTGCTTGACCATGTCCAATTTACCTTAATTCATGGACCCAGCATTCCAGGTTTCTATGTAGCAGTATTCTTTGCAGCATTGGACTTTACTTTCACCATGAGACACACTCACGACTGAGAGTCATTTCCACTTTGGCCCAGCTGCTTCATTCATTCTGAAGCTATTAATTGGCCTCCACTCTTCACCAGTGGCATGTTATATGTATCACTGTAAACAGGTACTATTTGTGGAGCAACATTTTTTTGTCCAGAATTTGTTGCTTATATTCTATATTTTAACTCAGTTTGGTTTTCAAAAGTTCAGGCTTCCAAGTGAAATATGCATTTTAAAAAACCACAAAATTCACTTCTTTATTACGCTAGCACCCAATCTCTGTAATCACTGGTCCATGACCATTGAATAGCTTTCCATAATAGCATTTGCCACAGAAATGTAGAGAATAGTAAACTCATTTCAAGAAGATTGCACTGAGAGGATTTTTCATCTGTAGAATTTTTTTTTAATGCTCTTAAAGACCTGCCATCGCTTCGCGTCATACATAGTCTAAGCAGTAACTTTTTCATAAAGCTAATTCAAAAACCTGTTTTACTCCAGTCTCCCACAGCATGACAACAGCATCCAGATTAGAATTATTTAGTTAAATGACTGTTTCTCATAATTAGGCCAAAACCACACTCAGAAGTTGGTGGGATGGGTATTCAGAAGTGTCCTGGCTCTTCAGCGATTGAAAGACCAGTTAACATTTTGAAAATAAACTCACTTTTTTTTTGTATTGATAAATTGTCCTAGAGAACTCGTTTTTGTTTTTGTTTTTTTTTTCTCAATAAAGTGTATAACTGAGTTGACATGATTTAGTTTTTATGTATTTTTTCCCTGTATGCTTCTAAGCACAGTTATTCCTTGGTATCTACAGGGGGTTTGTTTCAAGATCCCCCTCAGATACCAGAATCCTTGGATGATCATGTCTCTTATACAAAATGGCTTAGTATTTGCCTATACTCTCCTCTTGTACACTTCAAATCATCTCTAGATGACTTATAATTGCTAGTTTAAACTAAGTACTCTTTAAATAGTTGTAAATACAATATAAAAGATATCTAAATAGTTGCTGGTGTGTGGCAAATTCAAACATTGTTTTTTGGAAATTTCTGAAAAAAAAGTGTTTTCCAAATATTTGCATCTGTGGTTAGTTGAGTACTTGAATGCAAAACCTGTAGATTCTGAGGGGTGACTGTACATTTTATACATTTTTAACCATCACAGAAAGGTTAAAGAAGAGTAAACATGGTATGCAAATATATGTCTGCATATACATATCAACTTTTTTGATTGAAATATAGTTGATTTATAATATTGTGTTAGTTTCTGGTATGCAGGAGACTGATTTAGTTATACATGTATATATATTTTTCAGGTTATCTTCCATTACAGTTTATCATAAGATACTGAATATATTTCCTTGCACTATATGTAACCTTGTAGTTTATCTATTTTGTATATAGCAGCTTGTATCTGCTAATCCCAGACTCCTAATTTATCCCCCCACCTTTTCTCCTTTGGTAAGTATACATTTATTTTCTGTGTGTGTGTCCATTTCTATTTTGTAAACAAGTTCATCTGTTATCACTTTTTAGATTGCACATGTAAGCAATGTCACATGATATTTGTCTCTGTCTTTGACTTACTTCACTTAATATAATAATCTCTGGGTCCATCCATGTTGCTACAAATGACATTATTTCATTATTTTTTATGGCTGAGCAATATTCCATTGTATATATGTACCACATCTTCTTTATCTGTTTATCTGTTGATGGGCATTAGGTTGATGCCATGTCTTGACTTACATACAAATATTTTAAAAGGCATATATATTTAGATTTAATTGTAGTCCTTTTTGGCTGCTGTAACAAAATACCACAGAGTAGGAACTTATAAATTACAGAATTTTATTTCTTATCGTTCTGAGGTTTGGAAGCCTGATATTAGTTGCCAGCATTGTCAGCTGAGGGTTGTCTTCCAGGTCTGTTTTCTCATTGTATCCTCACATGGTAAAACGGGTGAGGGAGCTCCTTAGGGCTTCTTATATAAAGCATTAATCCCATTCATGAGAGCTCCACGCTCATGACTTAATCACCTCCCAGAAGCCTCACCTCGTAATACCATCACATAGGCTACCTTCAGAACATATATATCCATTGCTACTTACCAGTGAGTTTTGGGTAATAGAATTAGATTTTGGAATCATTCTGATTGGCTCCATATCCAGTGCTGAACAGTGATAAGTTTCATTTGTTGCATCAGTAAGAAATATTCTCTCATTATGTAACTGGCAAGTCTATACCAATGGATAACAGGCCTAAGAAGGGTGCAAGTGAAAATATTCAGAGTTAATTAATTGTCTTTATACCTAATATTTCTCATAAAAGTACTCTATTTTTCTTGGTGATCCAAAAAGAAATAAAAATACTTTATCCTGTAATATCAAACGATGCAGTCATCTTTTTTTAAAGCTAATTCTTGAGATTCTCCTTTAATGCTACCCACCTCAGTTACTTCCCAGAGCATCATCAGAAAGGAAATACCCACAGTTTCTACTGAGGGTTTATTCTTGTCAGAAGTCATTTTCCTTTCTCCGCATACTGACTAGAAATGTCTACATAGTAAATTCAAAATAAGCTTCTAAGTGGCTGACTTTCATAATGAGTTTTTGTCAGCGAGAAAGCAACGTGTAGTAAAATACAGACACACACATTGACTTTAATGTCGTGACCAAATGAAGTGCTTGAGTCACTTGTATAAGAAACAATCTTCTACAAATGGAATTGGGCTGTCTGATCACATTATCCCAGGTTTGTCCACATAGAAGCAGCATTCCTGGCCTTTCTCTATAACTGTTCAGGATATCCAGGGCCTGTTGCTTTTGTTGTTTTTTTTTCCTACCCCCAAATACTTCGGTTGATATCAACACAGAATAGGCAGGGGCTAGAATGAAACCACGGACAAGGCAGTGGCACCCCACTCCAGTACTCTTGCCTGGAAAATCCCATGGATGGAGGAGCCTGGAAGGCTGCAGTCCATGGGGTCGCGGAGGGTCAGACACGACTGAGCGACTTCACTTTCACTTTTCACTTTCATGCATTGGAGAAGGAAATGGCAACCCACTCCAGTGTTCTTGCCTGGAGAATCTCAGGGATGGGAGGGCCTGATGGGCTGCTGTCTATGGGGTCGCACAGAGTCGGACACGACTGAAGCGACTTAGCAGCAGCAGCAGCAGCAGAATGAAACCAACATCACCTGTTTGTAAATAAAACTTTGCATTTACCTGTAATCTTCTTTATGTGGACTTTTATGACATTATCTGGACTTTTAAAAAATAACAGAAGCCTACACAATCACATATTTTTAAACTTTTTGTTCTTTAGTTAGTTTTCTTTCGTATATGCTTTGCTGTGGATAAGACTGGTTTCAAGTCTGGTCAGGGGCTGACTTAAGGAGGCTTAGTTACATCTGAGTCACCCTGAGATGAATAAGATAAGTTGCTGGCCTCAAGTACCACTTTGGAAACAGACACAAGTATGATTCATGTCCATATGTGAGAAGTTCTAGAAGAGATAGAAAGTGTTCTGAGAGACTGAAGCAGAGAGGAAATAATTGTCTGCAAACAGGAAAACTAGCATGAATCACTGTCTCTGAAGGTTTCTTTTTTCACTTGAGTTCCACGAGTCTAGATCTCTCTCTGTGATAAACCGAACTGCATTGTTAGAGCTATGTGTCCATGACTTTAAATGTACTTCCATCTATAGGAAACAAAGTTTTGTATGGACTTGACACTGATCTGCTGTTACCATGTAGTACTTATCTTTCCTCATGTTGGCTCAAGAGTAGGTCTCCACTTAGGGAAAGCAGCTGCAGTCACTCCTGGGGAACTATAGAGTTAATGCCACACATGGGCACCTGGGTTCTAAAATTTGATGCAGGTTGTGGAGTGGGAAGAATGTCAAAATTGTGCTACCCAAATCCCACTAGAGGTACCGAGGTGAGCAATGGAATTGTTGCCATAGTATAAGAATTCCCAGGCCATGTCCTGTGCAATTGCAGCAAGTATCATTACAGGGATTAAAAGATGAGTGATGCTCCTGTAATTGCACACTACTAGCCTGCACACCCATGGGAAATTTGCTTCTGGAAGTATTTTTTTTCAGTCTTCATCTTTTACATCAGAAAAATATAAGTTTTTGTACAACAGAAACAAAAATATATTGCTTTTGATTTTTTAAAAAGAATTTTGTGTGATACCATATATGTATATTATGGTTTATATTTTACAAAGCACTTTAATTCTTGC
Source organism: Redunca redunca (assembly GCA_006410935.1). Lineage (NCBI taxonomy): Eukaryota > Metazoa > Chordata > Mammalia > Artiodactyla > Bovidae > Redunca > Redunca redunca. Next base: position 47,780 of record SJYQ01001067.1, on the reverse strand, counting down.
AATTCTTCTAGGAAATAGTTTTTAGTCCAGTTTTATAGGTGGAGATGATCTGCAAAAGATTACATAATGTGACTTGGGCTACCTTCTAAGTGATGGAATCAGAGCTTAATTATGTTCGAGTTTGATGATATTTTGTCAGCAAGATTGGGGATGGGGGAGATGAGCCCCCAGAGCTGGGACCAAGTCCACTGGATCTGCACTGTCCCACCTCCTGAGAGCTTTCCATTGAACGATGGTTTTCTCTACTGCAATTGCCAGATTCCCACTTTTCCATTTAAGTGCTGCTTCACTCCCTTTCTGTATTTCTATGGGGAAATGGGAAGTAAAGTTTTTAAAACAAGAATTATAGAATAATCTGAGGATTTCAGAGAGGGATAAATCAGTAACTAATATAAGTTCTGTATTTTGATATGGGTTAATTCTTTAAAATCTCCTCCTCTAAAAATGATAACAACCTATATCCTGAATTTAAAATGCAGAAGATATTCTAAATAAAAACTCATACTGATTACTCACAAAAGTGAATAGAGTGGTAAATTTTGAGAACAAGACCAGGAATTTATAGGTCAGGAGACACAGGTTTTAATTTTGGCTTTACTGCCACCAACCTTTTGGTTCATTAACTCAAGCAATTAATATTAAGCATTTGAAAAATGAAAGGGTTAGTTGCTTAGTCATGTCTGACTCTTTGTGACCCCATGAGTCTGCCAGGCTCCTCTATCCATGGATTTCTCCAGGCAAGAATACTGAAGTGGGTTGCCATTTCTTTCTCCAGAGGATCTTCCTGACTCAGAAATCCAACTCAAGTCTCCGGCATTGCTAGATTCTTTACTGTCTGAGCCACCAGGGAAGTCCCACTCGATTAAAAAAAAAAACATTGAGCATAGCACCTTCAGTAAACTTAGAGGGTAAAAGGAAGACATACATTAAATAATTACACAAATAATTGTAATGATGATAAACTATAAAGAAATTAGTCTTTTATAAGAGTAAATGGCAAGCAGCTGAATTAGTCTGTGGACTAATAAGGCTAGTAAGAGTCAGCTAGGTCTCTTGAGACCACAAGGATAAGCAGGAATTACTTAGATAAAAAGGAGATATACTGTGTATGGGCCTGAGTGATGGAGGGGTTGCTGAGCACATGTTCCAGGCAGAGGAGGTAGCATATGTGACGATCCTGTGCCCCATCATATATCTGAAAACTCCAAAGCTCACGGTGGCTGGTGTGACATGAAGGAGGGGGAGGGGGAAGAGTTAATATTGGTGACACTAACAGTGACATACATGACCTTATAGATTGTTTCCTTTATCTATTGCAGCATAACAAACCAAATCTTAGATGCTTAAAACAATGATTTATCATTTCTCATGTCTGTATGTGTTGGCTGGGCTCAATGAGGTGGTTCTACTGCTCTGCATGTTAGCTGCCAGCTGTGTTTACCTGTGAGCTCAGCTAGGGTCTCATGTGTATCTATGGTTTCCTCAGGGTGGCTGGAATAGCTGGGGCCTCAATGCATGGTCTTTTATAATTCACTGGTCTTAGCCAAAGCCTCGTGAAGGCTGGCTAGATTTCAAGAGGGTGGAGACTAAATGTGATAGACCTCTAATGACCTGGTCCCAGGATTGGCCCAGCTGTTCTGTTGGTCAAAACAATTCGCATCCCTTATTTGTGTGGAAATAAACTCCATCTTTTCTTAAGGGTTTTGACAAGGCTGTAGAGGGAGGGAGGGAGATTTGTTTTGGAGCATCTTTGAAGACAATGTACCACATGAAAAAATTTAAGCATTTTGGAATTGAGATTATTATTCATTGCATACGCAGTGTGCTTGCAGGGCCTTATTTCCCATGATCCTCACAGTAGTAAAATAATCAATATTATCATTTCCTCCTTAAGTCAGGTGGGTCACAAAGCTGTTAAGTGACAGGACCAGGCACTGACAGAGGTCTAACTGGAGCCAGTCTGGCTTTTGTTTCCTGTTTGTGTTTATGTATTTATGGTGATGCTGGGTCTTCAGTGGGGAGGCTGAGCTTTCTGCAGCAGTGGCGAGCAGGGGCCCCTCTTCCTTGTGGTGCATGGGCTTCTCTTGCTCTGGAGAACTGGCTCCAGACACCTGGGCTTCAGTAGTTGCAACACATGGGCTCCAGGGTGCACAGGCTTTAGTAGTTGGGGAGTGTGGGCTCAGTAGTTACAGCTCACGGGCCCTACAGCCCAGGCTCAGTAGTTGTGGCACACAGGCTTAGTTTCCCCACAGTATATAGAATCTTCCAAGACCAGGGATCAAATCCTTGCCTTGGCAGCCAGATTCTTAACCAGTGGACCACCAGGAAAGTCCCGCCAGTCTGTGTTTTCGACCACTGTGCTGCTGTGTGACGTTTTGCTGGCTCTCCATCATAGTTTCGTCACCTTTTCCATCATGACAAGAAGTTCTATGAGGGTGAGTTAAAAGTTAGGATCATAATAATTCAAGTCATCATACACATGTTTTAAAGCATCATAGTTTCTGCCTTTGGAAAATCTCATTATTGATTCATTTCCTGATGTGTTTCAGAAAATGGATTAATAATTTATGAACAAAGGAGTTCATTAGCTCCAACTTGCTAGCCCCATCTACTGTTATTGTTATAAGCTCAGATTCCCAAAGTTCCACTGGTCAGATGTAGCAGACACATTATCTGTGACATTAGAGGCACTCTCTCCATCCAGCTACCCTTGCCAGTTGCCTGCCTATTTCTGGAATTCTCAAAGACATATCCCATGTGGTATCATTAATACATCTTCCTCCTACCACATTGTGTTCACTACTTCTCTTCTCTCTGATTCCAGCATTTTTAGTGAGATTACCGTGCAAAATTTCCATGCATCTAAAACCTCATTTGTATTTGCTGCTGAACTTGGAGGTTTGCCTCTCTTTCCTTGTGTTTATTGCTATTAGAGATTCTGCCCCCTGTTCCACCTCACATTCTAATAGCTTACAAGACTTTTAGTGGAAAGACATAAGTCACACAGAGGAGGGATTTTATATCTCTAGGTCTTCCTTCCCCAGGACAGATCCAAGTGGCCAATTCCATACAGTACTAGGAGATTTGTGTCTCCCTCTGTTGACCAAGGCTTTGATATTGGTTTGAGATTTTCTGACTTCATCTTTATTTAAGATGAATTTCCTCCCAGAACTTCATCTTTATTAAGATGAATTTTCTCATGCCAGTAGACTTCTGACAGCTGTCTGCTAGTCTTCCAGACATGGTTGTGCATGTATGGATACTGGGTTCTAAAACACAACTTAGGCTTGAGCTGGTGTCTTACCATGCTATTACATCAGTAACATTTTCTATGACTTCATACACATTTTATAGCCCAACCTTATGTGAGTTTACTGCAGTATTGAGGTAATCGTGATCTACCCATGGATTAAGAAAGACATGTTTTCTTATGAAAGGATGTAAATTTTTGGGCCTACATGCATGCTATTAAATTATCATGTTACCGAAACAACCACTTGATGGATTAACATTTTTACTTATTTCTGAGTTGTTTTGATGTTTTAAAGGACACAGGTGTTTTCGCTGAAAGAAAATTGGCAACATGTTCCCACTGGCAGATCTGTGTGTCAGAAGAGAATTGGTTGAGATAATAAATGTACTTTGAAAAGAACTGGTTTTGTTTATAAAACTTTTTATGTGTGACTGTGGCCATCTGAAACTTTGTAGTTTTCCTGTTATTAGCCCATTTGACCTTACAGATGATAGAAGGCCTTGACTGTTGGAGGAAAGAGAGGGGAAATAATTGTGTTCTTCAATTTTTGAGAAACTTCCTAGAAGAAAAGCCATTGTAAAACAGAAATGGGTTTTCTTTGAAAATTAATTTCCTGAAACCGAAGTGTTCTTTTTTTTTTTAAAAAAAAAAGTCACTTTGTACTTCTGAATATCATTCGCTACCTATGGCAGTGACAGCGTTGTTTGACTGGGCCATAGATCAATTATGACAGAAGTTTGTTTTTAGAGGAGGTAAATGGCAATCCACTTCAGTATTCTTGCCTGGAGAATCCCATGGACAGAGGGGCCTGGGAGGGTATAAAGCCCATGGGGTCGCAAAGAGTCGGACACGGCTGAAGTGACTTAGCAGGCAAGAATATATACTGCCACAGAGATTTTTCTATGCCCTAAACCACCCCAAAATGTAGTGGTTTAAAACAACAGTGATACAGTGTTTCCCATGATTCTCTGGGTTTGCTAGACTCAATGGGCAATTCGGGAGCTCCATGTGGTATAGCTGAGGTCTGGTTATAGCTGGAACATCCAAGATGTCGTCATGTCCTCCATGGTCTCTCCAAATTTCTGTCTCCATGCAGTAGTCTAGGCTGAGATACCTTATAGCTTGGTTGCTGCCTTTTAATAGCTACACAGTGAAATTACACACCTTTTAAAGGGTTAGATCCAGAAATGGCATTTTGCCCCTATTCCTTTGATTCAAAGCAAGTCACCAGGTTAACCCAGATTCAGTGGGAAGAAATTAGCCTTCATCCCTTGATGGGAGAAATGCCAAAGTATCTGCATCTGTTTTTAATATCACCTCAGAGATATTTGTTCATTCATTCATTTGAGATTCGAATGTCTTCTATGTCTGGTATTATTCTCAGGGCTGTGAGGAGTAGTCCCTCCAGGATTTATCTTGTTCAACTCTCTTTTAGCTTCACTACTGGCAAACTGTGCATCTTGGTCAAGTTTCTTTTTATCTCCATGACTTATTCTTCTCATTTGCAAAATGGGCATAATAATAATGGTTGGTCTATATGTAATAAGTAGTTTAATTTTCATGATTGTGGTGTTAATACATGTAGAGCACATAGAATGAGTTAATGCATATGAAGAATGGTGCCAGGCATGTAGCAACTCACAAAGTCGTCGTTATGTTTGTTATCACTAATGAGAAAAGGAAAGCCAATTGGTGACTTGGCTACTCAGCTATTAAATGACTGGTTGTTTTAGCAGCACAAGATAAAATTGCCTTGCAATTATAAGATTGAGCAGAGAGCCCTTTAAAATACAATGGTCTTGCTTTCTTAATAAACTTTCTTGAAACATTCTGCAAGCAAGTTACAGGACGTATTTTCCATTCTGATTTTTTTCTGACTCCAGTTACTATCACGGCCCTTCATGACTAATCACTGCCTCATCTCTTCAGTGCTCCTTTCACTTCTTTCCTGTCCAGTCCTGTACTCCAGGCATATCAGATCACATGTTGCTCCCACATTTACAGTGCTATTTCATACCTCCGTGCCTTTATATAGACTATACTCAGTTCTTGGAATGCCCAGAGGCTAGTATTTTAAAGCTAGCTATTATCTGTTTCTCTTTCTTTCTCCTGGATATTCCCAGTTCCTTTCTTGATATCTTCTCTTAACCTGAATTTATTTTGGTATATATTTTTTTATTGTTCCCAAACCTCATGTGATTCCTTCTTTAATAAGACTTAACCACATTTTAAATTATTTATTACTTATCCATGTCTATAACCTCTTTAATCTGTAAGGTGTGAAATGCATCTATTTTTTGCCCTCTGATTTCTCAAAGCCTTGCATAGTACCAAAAAGGCTCTGTCATCACATGCCTAGTTAGTTCCAAGAATAAGACTTCTTAATATGTGTTTTAAATCCAGGATTCTTCACAATGGGAGACAGAACCAAGGTTTACTCTTTGACAAAATATGTATACATGCTGCACATACGTCACAACTGCCATTGTAAGCCATAGTCTTTTGGTAAAACATCAACTTTTGTCACTTAACTCACTTAAGAATCCAACAAATAGGATTTTTAAAATTTACACATGTACATTTTATTTTCCTGAATATTTTTCTAAACCAGATTTTCAGGACCAGTACATTTCTAATAGATTTTTATGTGAGATAACGGTCTCTTGTCAATGCTCCTTTTGAATTATACTTTAGTCATTGAAGATTGGGCTTGAGGTTCAGGTCACAGTCCGAAGTCAGGGGAGTGGTGGCCACAGATAATAGACCTTTTGCCAAAGCACTGCTTGCAAACTGCTGACAAGGTTAGATTAGCCTAACTAAAGTACTGGCAGTACAAATTCCATTTAAGAAAAAGTACAACGTCTTGTCTTCCAACAAACTGTATTCTGACATGTGAGCCAAAAGGACTTCTGCCCCTTCTGTCCAGGCTTTCATGATTTTTGTCATCTTGCAACCTTATATCTCAGGTCACTGTGACTTTTATAGGCTGGTGGTAGAAATAGCTTTACTTTTTGAAAGGGCCACTAGCTTCCTCCGTGGTAAGCTTACTCTAGAACAGGAGAAATGTACAATGCAGAGGGTAAATTTCAGAGGTAATACCGTCAAGCTTATATTTATTTAGACTTCCCTAGTGGCGCAGACGGTAAAAGCATCTGCCTATAATGCAGGAGACCACGGTTCAATCCCTGAGTCGGGAAGATCCCCTGGAGAAGGAAATGGCAACCCGCTCCAGTACTCTTGCCTGAAAAAATCCCATGGACGGAGAAGCCTGGTAGGCTACAATCCATGGGGTCGCAAAGAGTTGGACACGACTGAACAACTTCACTTCACTATATTTATTTAACTTTCTAATGTCTGCTGGTTAAGGAATCTAAGATGTTGGCAAATGAACCCAGACCCTGGTTGTTTGAGAGTTCCCACTAGAGCTTCAGCTCTGGGGTTGAGTCCAGGCTCTGCCACTTGGACCCAGAGAGGTAATGTTGTTTCAGAGATGTCTTAAAGGTTCTATCTTCTTATGTGCATAATATCGATGATGAGGAAACGTGAGAACTATTGAACAATAAAATGACTTAATTCATACATTCTATCATCACCATTTCATTGATGAGAAAATAGACTCAGTTCTATTAACTTATTCAGAGTCAAACTAACTAATCAAGATGGTTGGGATTAAAATCAATATAGCACTGTGCTTGGAACATAGCACTAGTTGTAAAAAATTTTGATGTTAAAGGTATATGTCATATCTTAAAAAACACCATTATGCTTGAATAAACATTTAATACTGTCTATCTTAGGAGCCTCTGACATTATGGCTGTAGCTAAAATGCCAAGCTTAAATTTTAATGATCACAAAAGTATGTGAAGGCTGAGATAAATTTACTAAATGCTTAAAGATGATAAGATATAATGGTACTTTATTGGCTGTTATAAAGTAAGTGAGAGTGGTCTGATTTTTTCCTCCCAAATAATGGATTTTCTTCATGCACTCAATGTCGGGTTGTGTATTACTTCCAGTCCTGACAGAGGTCCATATGGCTCTCTACCTAGCATCTATGCTCATTTTTCATATTAATCTTTCCTAATTCCTATATTTTCTATCCAAAGTCAGTCATTTGGATTATGACATTTGTCTTCAGAAATCCAAATGTGCAGCTGAAAAGATAATATATCAAGCAATCATCACTTACAGATATCCTAGGATAAATTAATTAGTCAGATTACATAGGCCATTGACTAACTGCAAAAATCTCCTACATGGCATTTGTTCAGATAACCCTATGATAAATTGAAGAAATGTGCATCAATTTAGAACTAAACTATGTTATTAAGGTTGGTTGAAAATTAATATGGATGATAACTAAAGAAACATCACTATATAAATTGTATTAAATCCTTTCGGGTTGAAAGAGTTGTTCTATGAACAAATTAAATTGTAAAGCAGTGAAAGAGTACTCACATAATTGTTGTCATTCAGTTGCTCAATCATGTCTGACTCTTTGCAACACCATGGACTGCAGCATGCCAGGCTTCCCTGTCTTTTATCATCTCTCAGAGCTTGCTCAAACTCATGTCCATTAAGTCAGTTATACCGTTCAACCACCTCATCCTCTGTTATCCCTTTTTCCTGTTTCAGTCGTTCCCAGCATCAGGATCTTTTACAGTGAGCCAACCCTTCACAGCAGGTGGCCAAAGTATTGGAGCTTCATCTTCAGCATCAGTCCTTCCAATGAATATTTAGGGTGGATTTCTTTTAGGATTGACTGGTTTGATCTCCTTGCATTCCAAGAGACTCTCAAGAGTTTTCTCCAACACCACAGTTCAAAGGGATCAGTTTGTCGGTGCTCAGCCTTTTTTATTGTCCAGCTCTCACATCCATACATGGCTACTGGAAAAGCCATAGCTTTGATTACATGGACATTTGCCAGCAAAATAATATCTCTGCGTTTTAATCTGTTGCCTAGGTTCACCACAGGTTTTCTTCCAAAGATCAAACATCTTTTAATTTCATGGCTGCAGTCACCATCTGTACTGATTTTGGAGCCCAAGAAAATAAAGCCTGACACTGTTTCCATTGTTTTCCATATATTTGCCATGAAGTTATGGGACCAGATGCCATGGTTTTCATTTTTTGAATGTTGAGTTTTAAGCCAACTTTTTCACTCTCCTCTTTCACTTTCAGCAAGAGGCTCTTTAGTTCCTTTTCACTTTCTGCCATTAGCATTGTGTCATCTACATATCTGAGGTTATTGATATTTTGCTTGGCAATATTGATTCCAGCTTGTGGTTCATCCAGCCCAGCATTTCACATGATGTATTCTGTATATAAGTTAAGTAAGCAGGGTGACAATATCCAGCCTTGATGTATTGCTTTCCCAATTTGAAACCAGTCTGTTGTTGCTTCTTGACCTGCATATAGGTTTCTCAGGAGACAGGTAAGGTGGTCTCGTATTCCCATCTCTTTAAGAATTTTCCACAGATCCACACAGTCAAAGGCTTTAGCATAGGTAGATGTTTTTCTGGAATTCTCTTGCTTTTTCTATGATTCAGTGAATTTTGGCAATTTCATCTCTGGTTCTTCTCCCTTTTCTGAATTCAGCTTATATGTCTGGAAGTTCTGCATTTGCATACTGTTGAAGCCTAGCTTGAAGGATTTTGAGCATTACTTTGCTAGCATGTGAAATGAATGCAATTGTGCGATAGTCTGAACATTCTTTGGTGTGACCCTTCTTTTGGAATGGAATGAAAATTGACCTTTTCCAGTCCCATAGCCACTGCTGAGTCTTCCAAATTTTCTGGCACCTAGGTCATAATATGAGTTACCAGATAGAATCAAGATAGGCGGGACAAACATCAGCAACCTCAGGTATGCAGATGATACCACTCTAACTGCAGAAAGTGAAGAGGAACTAAAGAGCCTCTTGATGAGGGTGAAGGAGGAAAGTGAAAGACCTAGCTTAAAACAAAATATTAAAAAACAAAACACTAGGACCATGGCATCCAATTCCGTTATGTCATGGCAAATGGAGGGGAAAAGTTGGAAGCAGTGATGGATTTCCTATTCTCAGACTCTAAAATCACTGCAGATGGTGACCACAGCCATGAAATCAGAAGGTGATTGCTTCTTGGCATGAAAGCTATGACAACCCTAGAGTGTACTGAAAAGCAGAGACATTACTCTGCCGACAAAGGTCCATATAGTTAAGGCTATGGTCTTCCCAGTGATCCTGTACTGTTGTGAGAACTGGGCCATAAAGAAGGTGGAGTGCTGAAGAACTGATGCATTCAAACTGTGGTATTGGAGAAGACCTCTCAGATTCCCTTGGACAGCAAGAAGATCAAAGCAGTCAATCTTAAGGGAAATCAACCCTGAATCCTTGTTGGAAGGACTGATGCTGAAGCTGAGCTCCAGTATTTTGTTCATCTGAGGCTAACGCCCGAAGGCACGGGTGGCGGCCAAGAGGAGCTACCCGGCGCACGAGGGCAGTGGCAGTGGCTGAGAGGAGCTACCCCCTCATCAGAGGTAAGGAGCAGCGGCTGTGCTTTGCTGGAGCAGCCGTGAAGAGAGACCCCACATCCAAGGTAAGAGAAACCCAAGTAAGACGGTAGGCACTGAGAGAGGGGATCAGAGGGCAGACAGACTGAAACTACAATCACAGACAACTACCCAATCTGATCACACGGACCACAGCCTTGTCTAACTCAGTGAAATTAAGCCATGCCATTTGGGGCCACCCAAGATGGCTGGGTCATGGTGGACAGGTCTGACAGAATGTGGTCCACTGGAGAAGGGAATGGAAGACTGCTTCACTATTCCTGCCTTGAGATCCCCATGAACAGTTTGAAAAGGCAAAAAGATAGGACACTGAAAGAGGAACTCCCTGGGTCAGTAAGGTGCCCAATATGCTACTGGAGATCAGTGGAGAAATAACTCCAGAAAGAATGAAGGGATGGAGCCAAAGCAAAAACAATACCCAGCTGTGAATGGGACTGGTGATGGAAGCAGGGTTCGATGCTGTAAAGAGCAATATTGCATAGGAACCTGGAATTTCAGGTCCATGAATCAAGGCAAATTGGAAGTGGTCAAACAAGAGATGGCAAGAGTGAACATCAACATTCTAGGGATCAGCGAACTAAAATGGACTGGAATGGGTGAATTTAACTCAGATGACCATTATATCTGCTACTGTGGGGAAGAATCCCTTAGAAGAAATGGAGTAGCCATAATAGTCAACAAAAGAGTCTGAAATGCAGTACTTGGATGCAATCTCAAAAATGACAGAATGAACTCTGTTCATTTCCAAGGCAAACCATTCAACATCACGGTAATCCAAGTCTATGCCCCAACCACTAACGCTGAAGAAGTTGAAGTTGAACGGTTCTATGAAGATCTATAAGACTTTCTAGAACTAATACCAAAAAAGATGTCTTTTCATTATAGGGGAATGGAATGCAAAAGTAGGAAGTCAAGAAACACCTGGAGTAACAGGCAAATTGGCCTTGGAGTACAGAATGAAGCAGGGCAAAGGCTAATAGAGTTCTGCCAAGAGAACTCACTCACTGGTCATAGAAAACACCCTCTTCCAACATCACAAGAGAAGACTCTACACATGGACATCACCAGATGGCCAACACTGAAATCAGATTGATTATATTTTTTGCAGCAAAAGCTGGAGAAGCTCTATACAGTCAGCAAAAACAAGACTTGAAGCTGACTGTGGCTTGGATCATGAACTCCATATTGCCAAATTCAGACTGAAATTGAAGAAAGTGGAGAAAACCGCTAGACTATTCAGGTATGACCTAAATGAAATCCCTTATGACTATACAGTGGAAGTGAGAAATAGATTTAAGGGACTAGATCTGATAGATAAAGTGCCTGATGAACTATGGATGGAGGTTCTTGACATTGCACAGGAGACAGGAATCAAGACCATCCCCAAGAAAAAGAAATGCAAAAAAGCAAAATGACTGTCTGAGGAGGCCTTACAAATAGCTGTGAAAAGGTAGCTAAAAGGAAAGTAGAAAAGGAAAAATATAAGCATCTGAATGCAGAGTTCCAAAGAATATCAAGGAGAGAGAAGAAAGCCTTCCTCAGTGGTCAATGCAAAGAAATAGAGGAAAACAATAGAATGGGAAAGACTAGAGATCTCTTCAAGAAAATTAGAGATACCAAGGGAACATTTCATGCAAAGATGGGCTCGATAAAGGCCAGAAATGGTATGGACCTAACAGAAACAGAAGATATTAAGAAGAGGTGGCAAGAATACACAGAAGAACTGTACAAAAAAATCTTCATGACCCAGATAATCACGATGATGTGATCACTCACCTAGAGCCAGACATCCTGGAATGTGAAGTCAAGTGGGCCTTAGAAAGCATCACTATGAACAAAGCTAGTGGAGGTGATGGAATTCCAGTTGAGCTGTTTCAAATCCTGAAAGGTGATGCTGTGAAAGAGCTGCACTCAATGTGCAATGAATTTGGAAAACTCAGCAGTGGCCACAGGACTGGAAAAGATCAGTTTTTGTTCCAATCCCAAAGAAAGGCAATGCCAAAGAATGCTCAAATTGCCACACAGTTGCACTCATCTCACATGCTAGTAAAGTAATGCTCCAAATTCTACAAGCCAGGCTGTAGCAATACGTGAACCGTGAACTTCCTGATGTTCAAGCTGGTTTTTGAAAAGGCAGAGGAACCAGAGATCAAATTGCCAACATCCGCTGGATCATGGAAAAAGCAAGAGAGTTCCAGAAAAACATCTATTTCTGCTTTATTGACTATGCCAAAGCCTTTGACTGTGTGGATCACAAAAATCTGTGGAAAATTCTGAAAGAGATGGGAATACCAGACCACCTGACCTGTCTCTTGAGAAACCTGTATGCAGGTCAGGAAGCAACAGTTAGAACTGGACATGGAACAATAGACTGGTTCCAAATAGGAAAAGGAGTACGTCAAGGCTGTATATTGTCACCCTGCTTATTTAACTTCTATGCAGAGTACATGAGAAACACTGGTCTGGAGGAAGCACAAGCTGGAATCAAGAGAAATAACAATAACAATAACCTCAAATTGCAGATGACACCACCCGTATGGTAGTAAGTGAAGAAGAACTAAAGAGCCTCTTGATGAAAGTGAAAGAGGAGAGTGAAAAAGTTGGCTTAAAGCTCAACATTCAGAAAACTAAGACCATGGCATTGGTCCCGTCACTTCATGGCAGATAGATGGGGAAACAGTGGAAACAGTGGCTGACTTTATTTTACTGGGCTCCAAAATCACTGCAGATGGTGATTGCAGCCATGAAATTAAAAGACGCTTACTCCTTGGAAGGAAAGTTATGACTAACCTAGACAGCACATTAAAAAGCAGAGACATCACTTTGCCCACAAAGTTCTGTCTAGTCAAGGCTATGGTTTTTCCAGTGGTCATGTATGGATGTGAGAGTTGGACTATAAAGAAAGCTGAGCACTGAAGAATTGCTTTTGAACTGTGGTGTTGGAGAAGACTCTTGAGAGTCCCTTGGACTGCAAGGAGATCCAACCAGTCCATTCTGAAGGAGATCAGTCCTGGGTGTTCATTGGAGGGACTGATGCCATAGCTGAAACTCTAGTCCTCTGGCCACCTGATGCAAAGAGCTGACTCATTGGAAACGACCCTGATTCTGGGAAAGATGGAGGGCAGGAAGAGAAGGGAACCACAGAGGATGAGATGGTTGGATGCAATCATCGACTGGATGGACATGGGTTGGTGATGGACAGTGAGGCCTGACGTGCTGCAGTTCATGGGATCACAAAGAGTTGGACACGACTGAGCGACTGAAGTGAAGTGAAATGTGCAAAGTCTACAGTGGGCTGGGAAGAAGAGTAAGGAGATTATCACTCAGGCTTTTCAGAAAATTTTATAGCTGTATTTCATCTTAAAAATATGGAGCAATTCATTCTTAGGCCATGCTAACTTTTCCTGCATGTGAAGTGTGAGAACTACTGTGAAATCTGTCATTTTAATATGTCAGTGATTCTAAATGATGTACCAACAGCATGGAACTCTAGTTTCTCATTGGGTTAATAGATAATCCTAAATAAAGGGGCTACCTAGTTAAATAAGTTTGCAAATTACTATTTCTCTTCTTTCTATCGTTAGCTTATGAGTTTTTTATTCAAGATGAAGGCTCTGATAAATCTTGTAGTCAAGAAAAAATTTTAATTTTCTGTAACTCCCAAATCCCAGTTATTTGTCTGTGGAACCCTTCTTTTGATGTGAACTGTCTATTAATAGAATTCATAAGTACTGTTCTGAATAATGTGACTTTGGAATCAGCCGTAAAACAAGGATGAAGAGTCCTAGATCCCATTTGTCAATGTATAGACAGCTAGGTTGTAGAATCACTTTAAATGGATGGCCTTTTAGTCTTCAGATTACTGGGCAACAGTTATCTAGACACTGGGAGATGCAAGGGGTTTTGAGATTTCAGGCAGAACAGTTGGTGAACTCACCTAGTGAATTGGGAAAATAATGAAATTACAGAGTGATGGTTCTAATCCTTGGGCAGTACCATCCCTGGAGGATTTTTGCTTCTCACAATGACAAGGACTACTATTGGCATTTCATTGGTAGGAACAAGAGGTGTAGTACATAGGACATCCCTGTGCAGTGAAGGTGTATCCTGCCTGGATACAAGGGGAAGCCCGTGGACAAACAGTACTGTGGAGAAGGCTTAGCCTATGAGACCAGGGGATCACTCATCATCAAGTTTAAAAGACTGGGTAGAAAATCTGGGCAGAACCTTTTAGGCTGATTCTCAATCATTAGTGCGGTGTTATATATTTAAAATGGAAAAACATGTCCTAACACCCTTTTTCTGGTTTTAACACCAGATATAATTTGCTTAATTGTTTAAAAATTCATCCAATTTTCGTTTTCTTCAGGTGTAGGCCATTGTAAGATTTAGAAAGCAAAGATCAAGTACAGTGTGATCTTCTGAATAAGTCAGTGTTAGAGAAAGCATTTCAGAGATAATTTAATAAGTATGTTATTAGTGTCTCACCTCATGGTCATTTTGACAGGAGTACCAGAGTAACCTTAGTTTTGATTTTGAAAGTGGCTCTTCAGTGAGTTGTTTTTTAGTTGTTTGTGATGGCATCACTGACTCAGTGGATGTGAGTCTGTGTGAACTCTAGGAGTTGGTGATGGACAGGGAGGCCTAGCGTGCTGCCATTCATGGGGTCGCAAAGAGTCGGACACAACTGAGCAACTGAACTGAACTGGCTGATTCATTTTTAAAGTAGACTCTGTCAGTCAATACATAATTTTCTTTTCTGAATTCATCTTGAGTAAATAGCCTCAAGGAAATATTCCAGTGGTTCCTGAAAAATATCAAGCAGAATATCTCTTGAAATGACCACAGTTGCTTAAATAAGCACATTAAAATAAATTTCATTTTTTTACTGAGGTATAGCCGATTAACAATGTTGTAATAATTTCAGGTGAACAGCAAAGGGACTCAGCCATACAAATACATGTATGTGTTCTCCCCTCAAACTCCCCTCCCTTCCAGGCGGCCACATAACATTGACCAGAGTGTCATGTGCCATACAGCATGCCCTTGTTGGTCATTGCCTTGAGATATAGCAGTGTGTACATGTCCACCCCAAACTCCTTAACTATCCCTTCCCCTCATTTTTCTTACTTAGCAACCAGAAGCTTGTTCTTTAAGACTGTGAGTCTGTTTTTGCTTTGTAAGTTCATTTGTGTTATTTCTTTTTAGATTGAATGTGTAAGGGATGTTATTTGATATTTCTTCTCCTCTGTCTGACTTACTTCACTCAATATGAGAGTCTCTAGGTTCACCTATGTTTCAGCAAATGGCTTTATTTCATTCTTTTTAATGTCTGAGTAATAATCCATTGTGCATACATACAACATAGCCTTTATCCATTCCTCTGTCAGTGGACATTTAGGTTGCTTCCCTGTCTTGGCTATTGTAAACAGTGTTGGAATGAATACTGGGGGCATGTATCCTTTTGGATCATGTGTTTTTTTTTGTTTTCTTTTTAATATGCCCAGCAGTGAGATTACCGAGTCCTATGGCAGTTCCAATTTTGGTTTTTTAAAGGAACCCTCATACTGTTCTCCATAGTGCCTGTACCAATTTACATTCCCACCAATGATGTTCACATGTCTCTTGGATGGCTGTATATCTTTTCTGAAGAAATACCTATTTAGGTCATCTTCCCACTTTTTGATTGGGTTATTTGTTTTGATTATGTTAAGTGTCATGAGCTATTTATAAATTTTGGAGACTAATCCCTTGTTGGTCACATCATTTGCAAATATTTTCTCCCAATCTGTGGCTTGTCTTTTTGTTTTATTGTTTCCTTTGCTGAGCAAACCCTTTTGGGTTTAAATAGGTCCCGTTTGTTTATTTCTGTTTCCATTAATCTGGAAGATGGATCAAAAAAGATATTATTCTGCCTGTTTTCCTTTAGGAGTTTTATAGTGCCCAGTTTCACATTTATGTCTCTAATCCATTTTGAGCTTATTTTTTGTGTGTGGTGTTAAAGAATGATCTAATTTCACCTTTTTTTTTTTTTTAACTTATAGCTGTCCAGTTTTGCAAGCACCGTTTGTTGAAGAGGCTCTTTCCAACATTATGTAGCCTTGCCTCTTTTGTCATAGATTAATTGACAATAGGTGCATGAGTTTATTTCTGGGTTTTCTATCCTGTTCCTATTCAGTCAGTTCAGTTCAGTCACTCAGTTGTGTCTGACTCTTTGTGACCCCATGAATTGCAGCACGCCAGGCCCCCCTGTCCAACACCAACTCCTGGAGTTCACTCAGACTCATGTCCATCAAGTTGGTGATGCCATCCAGCCATCTCATCCTCTGTCGTCCCCTTCTCCTCCTGCCCCCAATCCCTCCCAGCATCAGAGTCTTTTCCACTGAGTCAACTCTTTGTATGAGGTGGCCAAAGTACTGGAGTTTCAGCCTCAGCATCAGTCCTTCCAAAGAACACCCAGGACTGATCTTTAGAATGGACTGGTTGGATCTCCTTGCAGTCCAAGGGACTCTCAAGAGTCTTCTCCAACACCACAGTTCAAAAGCATCAATTCTTCGGCACTCAGCTTTCTTCACAGTCCAACTCTCACATCCATACATGACTACTGGAAAAACCATAGCCTTGACTAGACGGACCTTAGTCGGCAAAGTAATGTCTCTGCTTTTGAATATACTATCTAGATTGGTCATAACTTTCCTTCCAAGGAGTGTCTTTTAATTTCATGGCTGCAGTCACCATCTGCTGTGATTATGGGACCCAAAAAGATAAAGTCTGACACTGTTTGCACTGTTTCCCCATCTGTCATGAAGTGATGGGACCAGATGCCATGATCTTCATTTTCTAAATGTTGAGCTTTAAGCCAACTTTTTCACTCTCTTCTTTCACTTCCATCAAGAGGCTATTCAGTTCCTCTTCACTTACTGCCATAAGGGTGGTGTCATCTGCATATCTAAGGTTATTGATATTTCTCCTGGCAATCTTGATTCCAGCTTGTGCTTCCTCCAGCCCAGTGTTTCTCATGATGTACTCTGCATATAAATTAAGTAAGCAGGGTGACAATATACAGCCTTGACATACTCCTTTTCCTATTTGGAACCAGTCTGTTGTTCCATGTCCAGTTCTAACTGTTGCTTCCTGACCTGTGTACAGGTTTCTCAAGAGGCAGGTAAGGTGGTCTGGTATGCCCATCTCTTTCAGGATTTTCCACTGTTTATTGATTATTGATCTATAATTCTATTTTTCTGCCAGTACCATACTATTTTGCTGACTGTAGCTTTGTAGTATAGTCTGAAACCAGGGAACTTGCTTCCTCTAGCTGTTTTTCTTTCTCAAGAATGCTTTAGTTATTTGGGATCTTTTGTGTCTCTGTATAGATTTTAAGATTTTTTTGTTCTAGTTCTGTGAAAAGTGGCTTAGTGATTTGATAGGAATTGCATACAATCTGTAGATTGCTTTGGGTAGTATAGTCATCTTGACAATATTGATTCTTCCAATCTATAGATATGGTATATATTTCTATCTCTTTATGTCTTTGATTTATTTCATTAGTGTCTTATAGTTTTCAGAGTACAGGTCTTCTATCTTCTTAGGTAGGTTTATTCATAAGTATTTTATTGTTTTTGATGCGATGGTAAAAGGAATTGTTTCTTGAATTTCTCTTTCTGATCTTCGATTGTAAGTGTATAGACATGCCACAGATTTTTGTGTATTAATTTTGTAAACTGCACCCTTACCAGATTCATTGAGTTCAGGAAGTTTTCTGGTATTCTTTAGAATCTTCTGACACCACACTTATGGCAGAAAGCAAAGAAGAACTAATGAGCCTCTTGTTGAAAGTGAAAGAGGAGAGTTAAAAAGTTGGCTTAAAACTCAACATTCAGGAAACTAAGATCATGGCATCTGGTCCAATCACTTCATGGAAAATAGATGTGGAAACAGTGGAGACAGTGACAGACTTTATTTTGGAGGGCTCCAAAATCAGTGCAGATGGTGACTGCAGCCATGAAATTAAAAGACGCTTACTTCTTGGAAGGAAAGTTATGACCAACATAGACAGCATAATAAAACGCAGAGACATTACTTTGCCAACAAAGGTCCGTACAGTCAAAGCTAAGGTTTTTCCAGTAGTCGTGTATGGGTGTGAGAGTTGGACTGTGAAGAAAGCTGAGCGCTAAAGAACTGATGCTTTTGAACTGTGGTGTTGGAAAAGACTCTTGAGAGTCCCTTGGACAGCAAGGAGATCTAACCAGTTCATCCTAAAGGAAATCAGTCCTGATTATTCATTGGAAGGACTGATATTGAAGCTGAAACTCCAATACTTTGGCCACCTGATGCGAAGAACTGACTCATTGGAAAAGACCCTGATGCTGGGAAAGATTGAAGGTGGGAGGAGAAGGGGACAACAGAGGATGAGATGGTTAAATGGCATCACCAACTCAATGGACGTGAGTTAGAATAAGCTCTGGGAGTTGGTGATGGATAGGGAAGCCTGTCATGCTGCAGTCCGTGGGGTCGCAAACAGTTGGACATGACTCTCTGAACTGAACTGAACTGAATATATAGTATCATATCTGCAAACAGTGACAGTTTAAATTCTTCTTTTTCATTTTGGATTGCCTTTAGTTTGTTTTCTTCTCTGATTGCCATAGTTAGGACTTCCAAAACTATGATAAATAAAAATAACAGTGAACATCTTTGTCTTGTTCCTTATCTTCCAGGAAATGCTCTCATCTTTTCACCATTGAGTATGATGTTAGCTGTAGGTTTGTTGTATATGGCTTTGTTTTGTTGATATATGGTCCCTCTCACTTTCTGGAGAGTTTTTACCATAAAAGGGTGCTGAATTGTGTCAAAAACTATTTTTCCATCTATTGAGAGGATCATATGGTTTTTATTCTTTAATTTCTTGATGTGTTATGTTACATTGACTGATTTGCAGATACTGAAAAATCTTGCCTCCCTGGGGATGAATCCCACTGGATCATGGTGAATGATCTTTTCAGTATATTGTTGGATACAGATTGCTAGTGTTTTGTTGAGGATTTTTTATCTATGTTCATCGGTGATATTGGCCTGTACTTTTCTTTATTTGTCATATCTTTGTCTGGCTTTGGTGTCAGGGTGATGATGACTTTACAGAATGAATTTGGAAGTTTTCCTTTTTCTGTAGTTTGTTGAAACAATTTCAGAAGGATATGTGTTAACTGTTCTCTAAATGTTTGATAGAATTTGCCTTTGAAGCCGTCATGCCCTGAACTTTTGTTGGGAGTTTTTAAATCACAGTTTCAATTTCAGTTCTTATGATTGGTCTGTTCATATTTTCTATTTCTTCTCAGTTTAATTTTGGGAGATTGTACTTTTATAAGAATTTGTCCATTTCTTCCAGGTTGTTCATTTTATTGGCACACAATTGGCATAGTAGTCTACTATGATTCTTTGTAGTTTTGTGGATTCAGTTGTAACTTCTCCTTTTTCATTTCTAATTTTACTGATGTGAGTCCACTTTTTTTTTTTTCTTGGTGAGTCTAGCTAAAGATTTATCAATTTTATTTATCTTTTCAAAGAACTGGCTTTTGGTTTCATTGATCTTTGCAGTTGTTTTCTTTGTATTTCATTTATTTCTCTTTATGATTTCTTCCCTTCTACTAACTTTAGATTTTCTTTGTTCTTTCTCTAGTTGTTTTAGGTGTAGTGTTAGGTTGTTTGTTTGAGATTTTTCTTGTTCCTTGGAGTGAGACTGTATTGCTATAAACTTCCCTCTTAGAACTGTTTTTGGTGCATCTCGTAGGTTTTGGACTTTGAGAAAGCACATAGTGCTTTCATTTTCATTTTTCTCTAGGTTTTTTTTTTTTTTTTTAATCTCCTCTTTGATTTCTTCAATGACCCATTGGTTGTTTAGTAGCATAATGTTTTGCTGCCATGTGTTCATGGTTTTTATAGCTTTCTTTTTTCTTGTGATGTATTCTAACCTCATAGTGTTGTAATCCAAAAAGAAATGTGATGTGATTTCAATTTTCTTAAATGTACTAAGGCTCACCTTGGGCCCAGCATGTGGTCAATCCTGAAGAATGTTCCAGGTGCACTTCAGAAGAATGTGTAGTCTGCTGCCTTTGGATACAATGCTGTATAAATTATCAATTAAGTTCATCTAGTCTAAAGTGTCATTTAAGGCCTGTATTTCTTTATTACATTTCTGTTTTGACAATCTGTCCATTGACGAAAGTGGGGTGTTAAAGTTCCCCACCATTATTGTGTTACTGTCAGTTTCTTCCTTTTTTGTTAATTTTAGCCTTACATATTGAGGTACCCCTATGTTGGGTGCATATATACTTAAAATTGTTACATCTTTTCTTGGTTTGAACTGTTAATCATTGTTTTGGTTTTTTTATTTTTTTTTAATTTTTATTTTAACTTTAGTTTACTTTACAATACTGTATTGGTTTTGCCAAACATTGACANGAAGCAACTGACAAACAACTAATCTCAAAAATATACAAGCAACTTATGCAGCTCAATTCCAGAAAAATAAATGACCCAATCAAAAAATGGGCCAAAGACCTAAACAGACATTTCTCCAAAGAAATAGTATTCTTCATCTCTTAGGACAATCTTTGTTTTAAAGAATATTTTTTTTCTGCTATCAGTATTGTTATTCTAGCTTATTTCTGATTTCCGTTTGCATGAAATACCTTCTCCCATCCCTAATTTCAGTCTCCAGGTCTGAGTCTCTAGGTATGAGGTGGGTCTCTTGTAGAAAGCATGTATACAGGTTTTAAGGCTCGGAGGGCTGCACTCTGAAGGAGACACTCAGGGACAGCCTCTAGTGGACTGACAAATTTTATTACCCAGCTTTCACAGATATATGGTCTCAGGGAGCAGAGCATAAAGCAGACTTGCACATAGCCTTTCTCGATAAAACATCAAAGCATTCAAGCATAAAATACAGTTTCCACCGCCCAAGCCATAACATAGCTTTGGCAGAACTCTAAAGGGAGTCTTATCATGAAACAACAGTCCTTGCTCCCAGAAACAGGTGGTCAGAAGGAAACCTCTGAAAACCTCAAGGCCGGGCGTATGACCCTTCGTCATCCATTTCCAGTCTTGGGCACTCGGTGGATGCTCATAACCCTTTGTTATGCTCGTCCTAGCTTCCAACCTTCATCATGAGTGGAGTAAATGCATTTTCAGTATTTGCTTAAAGCCTTCCATCTCCTCCACAACAGGTCTTGTTTTTGTATCCACCCAGGCAGTCTATGTCTTTTGTTGATGCATTTCATCCATTTATATTTAAGATATTTATTTATGATCCCAGTGTAATTTTCTTGATTGTTTGGGGTTTATTTTTTGTAGGTCTTTTCCTTCTCTTGTTTTCCTTGCCTAGAGAAGTTACTTAAGCATTTTTTGTAAAGCTGGTCTGGTGATGCTGAATTCTGCTAATTTTTGCTTGTCCATAAAGCTTTTTCTTATCTGGACAAAAGTCTTGCTATGTAGGGTATTCTTAGTTATAAGTTCTTCTCTTTATCACTTTAAACTTATTGTGCCATTCTCTTCTGGCTTGTACAGTTTCTGTTGAGAAATAAGCTTATAACCTTTGAGTGTTCCCTTGTATGTTATTTGTTGTTTCTCCCTTGTTGCTTTTAATATTTTATCTTTGTCTTTAACTATTGCCAGTTTGATTCCTATGTGTCTCAGTGTGTTCCTCCTTGGGTTTTTCTTGCCTGGGACTCTGCTTCCTGGACTTGTTTGACTATTTCCTTTCCCATGTTAAGGAAGTTTCTAGCAATTATCCCTTCAAATATTTTCTTGAGTTCTTTCTCTCTCTCCTCTCCCTGTGGGACCCCTATATTGTTAATGTTGTTCTGCTTAATGTTGTCCCAGAGCTCTTTAGAGTGTCTTCATTCCTTTCATTTTTCTTTTTTTTCTGTTTTGCAGCAGTGATTTTTACCATTCCATTTTATGTCACTTATCAGTACTTCTGTTTCAGTTATTCTGGTATTAATTCCTTTGAGTGTTTTATCCATCTCTGTTTGTCCTTTAGTTCATCTAAGTCTTTGACAAACATTTCTTTCATCTTCTCCATTCCTTTTCCAAGATCCTGGATCATCTTTACTATCATTATTCTGAATTATAATTCTGGAAGGTTGTCTCAGTTCAGCTCAGTTGCTCTGTCATTTCTGACTATTTGCAACCCCATGAACCACAGCCCGCCAGGCCTCCCTGTCCCTCACCAAATCCTGGAGCTTGAACAAACTCACGTCCATCAAGTCGGTGATGCCATCCAACCGTCTCATCCTGTCATCGCCTTTTCCTCCTGCCTTCAGTCTTTCCCAGCATCACGTTTCCAGTGAGTTAGCTCTTTGTGTCAGGTAGCCAAAGCATTGGAGCTTCAGCTTCAACATCAGTCCTTCCAATGAATAATGACTGATTACTGTTAGGATTGATTGGCTTAATCTCCTTTTAGTCCAAGGGACTCTGAAGAGTCTTCTCCAACACCAAAGTTCAAAAGCATCAATTCTCCAGGACTCAGCTTTCTTTATGGTCCAAATCTCACCTCCATACATGACTACTAGGAAAACCATAGCTTTAAATATATGGATCTTTGCTGGCAAGGTAACGTCTCTGCTTTTTAATATGCTGTCTTGGTTTGCCATAGCTTTTCTTCCAAGGAGTAAGCGTTTCTTTTAATTTCATGGCTGCAGTCACCACCTGCAGTGATTTTGGAACCCAAGAAAATAAGGTCTGTTACTGTTTCCATTTTTTCCCATATATTTGCCATGAAATGATGGGACCAGATGCTATGATCTTTGTTTTTTGAATGTTGAGTTTTAAGACAGCTTTTTCACTCTCCTCTTCCTTTTCATCAAGAGGCTCTTTAGTTCCTCTTTACTTTCTGCCATAAGGGTGGCATCATCTGCATATCTGAGGTTATTAATATTTCTCCTGGCAATCTTGATTCCAGCTTGTGCTCCATCCAGCCTGAGATTTCGCATGATGTGTGCAGCATATAAGTTAAATAAGCAGCATTACAATATACAGCCTTGATGCACTACTTTCCCAATTTGAAACCAGTCCATTGTTGCATGTCTGGTTCTAACTGTTTATTCTTGACCTGCATACAGGTTTCTCAGGAAGCAGGTAAGGTGGTTTGGTATTCCCATCTCTTGAAGAATTCTCCACAGTTTATTGTGATCCACACTTTCAAAGGCTTTAGCGTAGTCAATAAAACAAAAATGGATGTTTTTCTGGAATTCTCTTGCTTTTTCTATGATCCAATGGATGTTGACAATTTGATCTCTGGTTCTTCTGCCTTTGCTAAATCCAGCTTGAACATCTGAATGTTCTCAGTTGACATACTGTTGAAGCCTGGCTTGGAGAATGTTGAGCATTACTTTGCTAGTGTGTGAGATGAGTGCAATTGTGTGGTAGTTTGAACATTCTTTGACATTGGCATGAAACTGACCTTTTCCAGTCCTATGCCACTGCTGTATTTTTCCAAATTTGCTGGCGTATTGAGTGCAGCACTTTCACAGCATTATCTTTTAGGATTTGAAATAGCTCAATTGGAACTCCATCACCTCCACTAACTTTGTTCATAGTGATGCTTCCTAAGGCCCACTTGACTTTGCATCCCAGGATGTCTGGCTGTAGGTGAGTGATCATACCATCATGGTTATCTGGCTCATTAAGACTTTTTTTGTATCATTCTACTGTGTATTCATTCTTGCCATCTCTTCTTAATACCTTCAGCTTCTG
The DNA here is from genome assembly GCA_006410935.1 of Redunca redunca. Taxonomy (NCBI): domain Eukaryota; kingdom Metazoa; phylum Chordata; class Mammalia; order Artiodactyla; family Bovidae; genus Redunca; species Redunca redunca. Next base: position 24,219 of record SJYQ01001067.1, on the reverse strand, counting down.
TTAGGAAGATTGTCTATCTCCATTTTATTTGTTTTTCTTCGGTTCTATCTTGTTCTTCATCTGGAACATAATCCTCTGCATTTCATTTTTATTAACTTTCTATGATCATGGTCTTTGTTCTGGAAGCTGCAGAATTTCAGTTCTTGCTTTTCCTGTCTGCTCTCTGGTAGAAGAGGCTAAGAAACTTGTGCAAGCTTCCTGATGGGAGGAACTAGCAGTGGGTAAAACTGGGTCTTTCTCTGGTGGGCAAGACAATGCTCAGTAAAAGTTTAGTCAAATTGTGTGCTGATAAGTGGTCCTGTTCTCCTTCCCTGTTAGTTGTTTTGCCTAAGCTGATCCATCCTTAGAGTCCAGAGGCTCTATAGTAGGGCTAATGGCAACCTCCAAGAGAACTCACACCAAGGACCATCTGTCAGGACAGCTGCTGCCAGTGTCCTTATCCCCACAGCGAGGCACTGCTGACCCTCTAACACCAGCAGGTAGGTCTGGTTCAGTCTCCTGTGGGGGTCCCTGCTCCTATCCCCTGGGTGTTGGTGTGCACAAGATTTTGTGTGTGCTCTTCAATAGTGGAGTCTCTGCCCCAGTACCACCAAAGTCTTCAATTGAATCCTTATGGCCTTGAAAGTCAGATGCCCTAGGGACTCTGAGTCCCTCTGCCAAATTCCCAGGCAGAGAAGTCTGCTGTGGGGCTCAGAACCTTCACAACAGGAGGAGAACTTCTTTAGGTTTATTGTTCCCCAGTTTTGGGGCCACCTATCCAGAAGTAATGAGATTTGTGACTGAGTAATGAGATTTTATTGTGACTGTGCCCCTCCTACCGTCGTGTTGCAGCTTCTCCTTTGTCTCTGGACACAGAATGTCTTTTTTCGGTGGGTTCCAGTGTCCTCCTCTCAATGGTTGTTCAACAGCTACTCACGATTTCTGTGCTTTCACAGGAGGAAATAAAGGGCTTCCCTGATAGCTCAGTTGGTAAAGAATCTGCCTGCAGTGCAGGAGACCCCAGTTCGATTCCTGAGTTGGGTAGATCCGCTGGAGAAGGGATAGGCTACCCACTCCAGTACTCTTGGGCTTCCCTTGTGGCTCAGCTGGTAAAGAATCCACCTGCAATGTGGGAGACCTGGGTTCGATTCCTGTATTGGGAAGATCCCCTGGAGAAGGGAAAGGCTACCCACTCCAGTATTCTGCCCTGTAGAATTCCATGGACTAGTCCATGGAGTCACAAAGAGTCTGACACAGCTGAGTGACTTTCACTATCACAGGAGGAGATAAGAACATGTTTTTATACTCTGTCATCTTGAACCAACCCAAGGCAATTTTGTTAAAAATATAAGTGTTTCATATAGGTTGGTGTAGCCCCTGCCAGGGTAAGCTGAAAGGCATGCAGAGAGTAGATCAGCTGAATTTCACCCATCCCCCATGCAAGTGCTTTGTATAGTGAGCAAACTGCACATCTCTATATAGAGACCCTGGATTAAAACCACTATAGCCTTAGTTCATTTGTCTTACCTGTGTGTGTGTGTGTGCGCGCGCGCGCACATGCGCATGCTCAAAAGCATGCATGTTTTTGAGTGCCTACTCCGCAATACAATCTATATTGTTGGTATTCTACAAGCTAAATTGTATGTCCCTTTGAGTGTTTACTCCATGGCAGAGCTTCTTTGCTAAGTACTTCATATTTATTAACACTCTGCTCCAAGAGCTAAGTTTTGTTGTTTTCATTCCCTGACTAAGGAATTTGAACTTTCTGCTTTTAAAATAACTTGTCCATAGTTACATAGCTAGGAAGTGGAGGCACTGGGTTTCAAAATTATCCTTTTATTTTCTGACTCTAAAATCCATGCTCTTAGTTACTATGCTATAGGGCTTTCACAGAATTTATACATTATTGTGAGAAGGCAAATATATTAACACATAGTTAAAGTAAAAGTGTAGGTGCTATTTAGGCAAGATACCTGCTTGATAGAGAAAGAAAGTTGCCAGGAACCATTTCTCAAGAGTTTGTCCCTCAGCTGAATCTTAAAGAAGTTTACACAAATATGTGGGAATTCAAAGACTAATAAATCAAAACCACAGTGAGATATCACTTCATGCTGTTAGGATGGCTGTTATTAAAAAAAAAAAGTGTTCATGAGGATATGGAGAAATTGAAACTTTTGAAACTTTGGCACACTGTTTGAAGAGATGCAAAATGGTACAGTTGCTACTATGAAGAACAGTATCCGTTCAGTTCAGTTCAGTCGCTCAGTCATGTCCAACTCTTTGCAGAGTTTCCTCAAAAAATCAAAATAAAGCCACCGTACGATCCAGCAATCCCATTTCTGGATATGTATTGGAAAAAATTGAAATCAGGATTTTAAGAGATACTGGCATTCCTGTGTTTACTGTGGCACTATTCGCAATTGCAAAGATGTAGAAACAAACTAAATATCCATCAATCAATGAATGTATAGATAAACTGTGATATCTATATATATACTTGTGTGTGTGTGTGTGTGTGTGTGTGTGTGTGGTATGTGTGATGGAATATTATTCAGCCTGGAAAAAGAAGGAAAATCTGAAATATGCAACATGGATGGCCCTTGAGGACATTATGCTCAGTGAAATAAGTCAACAGAAAGAAAAATGCTACATGATTCTACCTATATAAGATATCTAAAATACTGAAATTCATAGAATCAAAGAGTAGAATGGTGGCTGCCAGAGGCTAAAAGGAGAGAGAAATGAAGAGTTAGTTTTTAATGGGTATAGCATTTCAGTTTGGGAGGATGACAGTGTTCTGTAGGTGGATAGTGGCGATGGTTGTACAACAATGTGAATGTTCTTAGTGCCATTGCATTGTGCACTTAAAATGATATATTTATTATGTATATTTTATTATAATTTATAATAATATATTGATTTCTTGGATCTCAGTACATAACTTATTTAACCTGATTTTTTTTTAAATTTGGAAACTGACCTAGGACATTTTGAGCAAGGATCTGGCCTAAGAGATAGATAGTTGCTTTAGAAAATGAATCTGCAGAATTGGAAACTTTATAATCAAATCTTAAAGTTTGTAGTTGACTATAATGTAGTTATAGAGGATGGTTTTCAAGATAATACTTTTAGAATTTTTGTTATTTTAACATGAAACCTGACCATTGAAATTTGTCTAGGGCTTTAGCTTGAAAAGCAATTTCACATACATTCTTTCATATTGTTTAATGGTGTTTGTTTGAGATTACTCAGCCTCAAATTGTTATATGTGAGTTAGAGCTGAAATGAGAAGATTCACTGAGCTAAAGTGATTTGCTTATCTTTTGCACATACTCCTAGAGTTATGATGATGTTAAAGATACCTAATTGATGAGAATATAACTCTTATCTTAGGTAGCAGAGATAATAGTTTCATAGATTTTTCTCTTTTTAATCATTGAAAAAAATTTAAATTTTATGCCACCATTAATTATTTAAATGGACACATTGCGAATGAATAAAGAGATGTGGAGAATGTATCTGAAGAGTTTACATAACAGAATGCATTTGGCTTAGGCTTATGTAGGGAAAGGCAGTGTCTGGCTGCAGCACTCAGTAAGAGCAAGAAGAGAATGGATAACTAGAGAAGAGGACACTGGTACCATTCTAGGAGCTGCCTACCTCTGAATTATTTACTTTTTAAGGACTCCTCTCTAATTTTTTTGGGTACATGCATGCTGTTGCTGAGGAGCCAAGAGGATGTGCTCTGACCCTTCCTAAGCCACATGCCAAGATCAGGATCTTGGAATTTTCTGCCCAAATGGCCCTGAGCTCATTTCTAGCTGTTTAGAAACCTCTTCCCAGATCTTTTCTTCCTTCCCTGCCATTTTCTCCACCTCTGTGTCCAAGTGTTTACATTGTGGGGGCCGCATTGTGTGTGGGGAAGGGTTGGTTGTAGTGGATGGTGCTTGCACAGGGAATCAGGGTCCTGAAATAAGGGGATCTGGAAGATAGTTTATTCAGGTATAAATTATTGAAATATTTCCCCCTATATTACACATTTTTAGGCAGTTTCATAGGCTCTTTGCATGTTTTTTTTAATTTCTATTTTTGCTCAGTCCTAGAAACTTCTAGAAGATACTGCATATCTATTTTTAAAGCCTAAATTCATATAAAGAGATTACAAAGAATTGTCTGGGGTCAAAAGAGAAGGGGGAGGATCTTATACACACACACACACACACACACACACACACAAATATATATATATACACACACACACATATATATACCTATATATATATATATACACACACATACATTTTTTTGTCCCCAAAAGTGGGTTCCTCTGCATGGACGTGCCTAAGGAGGTGAAGGGGAAGCACTAGAGTTCCTAGCTTGACCAAAGGATTCCTTCCTCTTCTGTGGGCAAAAAACCATAGAGATGTGACTTCAAGGGCTCTTTATGACCATAGTAGCAGAGAAATAAGAGACTTTATCCCCTACTTTCTGGGCATGACATGCCCCCTGGGTTCAGGTATGACCCTGAAAAAGAGCTAAACAATGAATGTGATTAAATAGCTCATTAAAAAACAAGGGTTGATACTCCAAATATAATTTGACTTAATAAAATGAAGACATAGATCTTTTCAGCACTCCTGAGTCTACACTAAGATTCATTTCTGATGCATTAGAAAGTTTGTTTCAGTTGTGAAATGTGTTAAATAATGCTAACAGTTAGGACAGCAGAAAATTCGTCTCTGTTGTTGCTGTTGCTCAGTCGCTCAGTTGCGTCCAACTCTGCGACTCCATGGGCTGCAGCACTCCATGCCCCCTGTCCTTCCCCATTTCCCAGAGCTTGCTCAAACTCGTCCGTCCGTTGAGTAGGTGATGCCATTCATCCTCTGTGGTTCCTGTCTCCTCCTGCCTTCAATCTTTCCCAGCATCAGGGTCTCGGTGGGTGCAAATGTTTACTATGTGCCAGGTACATTGTTAATGTCTTATATCTACCATCTAGCTTATTTTTACCACAGCCCTATGCAGCAGGTGGTATTATTCCCTTTTGTTTTAATCTAAGAAGGCTGAAACCTAGTGAAGTTAAATTACTTATTAAAAGCATAGCTGATAATTAGTAGCAGAGTCTAATTCAGCTGTTCTCTTTTATTCTAAAGTACATATGCTTAGTCACTATAGAATCTTCTTAGATAAGGAGTTTATGTTTATCACACAGAGAGTAAAATTATGCCTCATGTCTCTATAATGATTTGTTTTACCTAAAGTATTTTTACATGCAAGAAAGAAATTCTTCTAATTTTTATTATCTGGGGCAAGATGATAGGCAACTATTAAAGGGTTGGAGCCATTGTGTGATAAGGACAAAATGCTGATGATATAAAATAAATCTGAAGTATATTTTGTTGGGAGACGAGGAAGGGGGTGGAGAAAGACCAGTTTTAAGGCTTGAATAACAGAATGAACCAAGATCAATGCCAAATGATTCAATTAAGAGAAAAAAGTATGTTGAGGGCAGAAAACCTTTTGCTGAGCTTACTAAGGGGAAAGATTAGATACCTGTAGGATTAAGAAGGATCCTTACTTTAATTCTTTCAATTAAAGTATATATTCATCAATAGAAATTGATTTCTTTGGTAAGCCAGATACATCTGCTTTTATTTAGTTAGTATGAACTGCAGAAGCCTGAAATAAACAATATGTGTCAATTTTCTTGTCATTAAACTGAATACAAGGCTAATTTCTCATGTCATAATGAAGAGGCTATTATTTTCCAAATGCTACCCAAAAGTAATTAATATAACTCTGTATGTCTTGTTCTAGGTTAGGACATTCTTGAAGCGTTTATTGAAGAGATATCTTCTGTGGGAGAGGGAGAGTGTGGGATGATATGGGAGAATGGCATTGAAACATGTATAATATCATATATGAAACGAGTCACCAGTCCAGGTTCGATGCAGGATACAGGATGCTTGGGGTTGGTGCACTGGGATGACCCAGAGAGATGGTACGGGGAGGGGGG
>SJYQ01001067.1:0-18191 GCA_006410935.1 Redunca redunca | reverse complement strand
GTATACCCGTGGCGGATTCATGTTGATGTATGGCAAAAGCAATACAATATTGTAAAGTAATTAGCCTCCAATTAAATAAATTTATAATAAAAAATAAAATAAATATAGGGCTATATCTGATGCTCTCTGGTTATATTTAAAAACAGATCTTCTGATAAAATCAAACACTTTGCTACTGAGTTGGTTAAAAAAAAATTTCTTATTGAATGTGAAAAACATTTAACCTGCATTTATATGTTCCTTCCCATTGTACAGTCATCTTTGTCTCCTCTATCTCTCATCCCACATTTAGTCTTCTAGGAAATCATGTTGTTTCTACTCTCCAAATATAGCAGAGCCCAACCACTTCTCACCACCTCTGTTCAGTCTACTCTTTCCAAATCTCATGTGGGTATCATTTATTGATGTTGACTGTATTGAGTTAAAAATAAGCATATTTTTAAAAATTTATTTACTGCTACTGCTGCTAAGTCACTTCAGTCGTGTCCGACTCTGTGCGACCCCATAGATGGCAGCCCACCAGGCTCCCCCGTCCCTGGGATTCTCCAGGCAAGAACACTGGAGTGGGTTGCCATTTCCTTCTCCAATGCATGAAAGTGAAAAGTGAAAGTGAAGTTGCTCAGTCGTGTCCAACCCTCAGCGACCCCATGGACTGCAGCCTTCCAGATTCCTCCATCCATGGGATTTTCCAGGCAAGAGTACTGGAGTGGGGTGCCATTACTAAGTCATTAAAAAAAGTTCAAAAATATAAATTTGGTATATAGTCACTGTGAAACAAAGTCAGTTTCCTATAATACTATATATACCCTCATAGGGTGCAGTTAAAAAATTAATTTAAAAATGCGTGTAGACTTGTGACAGTCCTACCAAATAACTGATTTTATCTTGTGGAGTGTAATGAGCACTTGTCTTTGAAGTTTTTCATTCAAAATATTGGAAGCTTTTTGCTTGTTGATTTGTCTCCTCATTCAGCATACCGCTTTTTCTTTTTTGCTGTAATGTTTTCCTTCATTAAGAGAGGTATCAGTTTCTGAATTGCAGAATATATATTTATAACTGAGCTTTGTATCGCTTTGTAGAAACCTCTGTATACTACTTTTTGTTCTTGGAATCTTATCACACACCCCTTCGTAGATGTTCCAAAGTTCTGTGGGAAATGTGGGTTTAACTCTGTGCCTTTGAGATCCTCAGCCTCTTTCGCCTCCAATGTAGTGTGCTTCAAGCAAAATACTCAAACAAAAATTCTGGGGGCAAAAAAATGATAACACATATGACCTTGGTCTTCCCCGGTGGTTCAGACAGTAAAGAGTTTACCTGCAGTGCAGGAGGTCTGGTTTGGGAAGATCCCCTGGAGAAGGGATGGGCTCTTGGGCCTCCTTTGTGGTAAAGAATCTGCCTGCAATGCAGGGGACCTGGATTTGATCCCTGGGTTGTGAAGATCCCCTGGAGAAGGAAAAGGGTACCCACTCCAGTATTCTGCCCTGTAGAATTCCATGGACTGTGTAGTCCATGGGGTCACAAAGAGTCAGACACGACTGAGCAACTTTCGCTTTCCACTGTTCTTGTCTGGAGAATTCCATGGACAAAGGAGCCTGGCGGGCTACAGTCCATTGGGTCACAAAGAGTCAGACATGACTGAGCGACTAAAACTTTAATTTTTTGTACATATTAATATAGCCTATTTTAATGAAAATGTTTTTCCAAAACAAACAAACAAATGAAAAACAGTGAAAAGAAACTTGATTTTATATTTTTGCAAGTCTGTCAGTATCTGCCTTAGAAGACAGCACATTCTCATGTCTGCTTCAGTATTATTCAGTCTGTTGAATTTCTGGGTGTTTTTGTTCAAGTATTTAAAAAAAACAGCCTCACGAAAATATGGAACATAAAAAGGGAAGAGTATATTAATGGCCTTTTCAGATAATAATGGACATTCTTATTTGACACTACACCAAAGCCCAGCAAAGGGTACTTTCTTACAACTTAGTTGTAATGTGAAATCTGAAACCATATCAATGAACTTTCTTACTTTATTAAATTGTAATCTGTTTACCCATCTTGTACTTGGAATAGCCCTTTCTCCACATGACCTTGTAACATCATACATTAGTCATCTGGAAAATACTTGTTCAGAAATTACAAAATTTATGATACCAAAAGAATCACATTTGTTAATATCAACATTCACCAATGATCCCATCAAAAAAGTCCTCAATTATTAGAAAACCATTAAGCCCACAATGGCAGATAAAAGTTTTCTGAAGTTTGAGCTTTCATTTGAAACTTAGAACTTTATTATTGGCAGCAAATGCTATCTGTTGTTTCCCTTGAAGTGGCAGTCTCACTTTGTTTTTTTTTTTTTTTTTGAAAAATTATCTGCCAGATATTCAAGTCTGAATAAGCACAGTTTATGGTTTTTGCCTAGTAAAAACTTATGTTGTATAAAAAAGTGGCTAATTCAGCTTGCAACTGCAGCAATTATACAAGGGATTTTTCTTGAGAAAACCATTGTACTTCAGTAAGCAGCAGAGACATTTTCTGTATGTTTGCCATTTTGTCATATAGAATGTTAAAATGATGTGTACTCAGGGGTTAAAATTCAATACAATTAATAACTCAGTGTTTCACCAAAACAGTTTAAAGTAAAACTAGATTTTTACTTTATCATTTTTTCCTGTGTGTATAAGAGTATACTGACTACTATACTTGATATTCCATATATAGTGAGTAAAGGATATAATGTAAGTATAAGAATATAATGATGACTACTAGGGTTCCATGGTGTAGTGATTAGCACTCTGGACCCTGAATCCAGTGATCCAAGTTCAAGTCTCGGTGGAACCTCCAGACTTCCCAGGTGGTGCTGGTGGTGAGGCACCCACCTGCCAATGCAGAAGGCATAAAGTGACTCGAGTTCAAGCTCTGGGTTGGGAAAATCCCCTGGAGGAGGGCATGGGAACCCACTCCTGTATTACCGCCTGGAGAATCTCATGGATAGAGGAGCCTAGTGGGCTACAGTCCATAGGGTTGCAAAGAATTGGACACGACTGAAGTGACTTAGCACACACATACTTGGTGTCACTGCCTTAATTTGTGTTGAGGGGGCTTTGCTTTTTCACCACCAGTGCAACATAATAATGCTGAAAGCTCAACTCTGTACACCAGTGCCAGATTGAACCTTGGAGACAGAGTTTTAGCTGAAGTAGAAAGGGATAGCTTTATTACTTTGCTGGAAAAAGGGGAACAAAGTGGGTTCCTGCCTGGAACAACTATGTGTCACAGCGCCCAGAGGATTTGATGAGGGGGTTTATAACAATGGTCCAAGGGTGGGATCTCTGACAAGATTTAGGTTTGTGGGGAGCCTGGAGGAGAGCATGGCAACCTATTCCAGTATTGTTGCCTGGAGAATCCCATGGACAGAGGAACCTGGTGGGTTACAGTTCATGGGGTCGCACAAGCGACTTAACACACACAGGGCTTGCATGCCTTTAATCCTTTAGTCTCCTAATCTTGATGGTCTTCTCTGGTCCCTTTAATTTTGCCTCTGGTGTTTTCCTGGGCTGCTTCTCTCTTGATTATTGTTGTTGTCCTGTACAACACTTTCTACCTAATGGACTGCAGCACGCCAGGCTTCTCTGTCCTTCACTATCTCTCAGAGGTTGCTCAAACTCATGTCCATTGAGTCGGTGATGCCATCCAACTATCTCATCCTCTGTTGCCCCCTTCTCTTGCCTTCAGTCTTCCCCAGCATCAGAGTTTTTTCCAGTGAGTCAACTCTTTGAGTCAGGTAACCAAAGTATTAGACCTTTACCTTCAGTATTAGAGCTTCAGTCCTTCTAGTGAATATCCAGGGTTGATTTCCTTTAGGATTGACTGGTAGGGTCTCCTTGCTGACCAAGGGACTCTCAAGAATCTTCTTTAGTACCACAGTTTGCAAGCATCAACTCATCAGTGATCAGCCTTCTCTTTGGACCAAATCTCACATCCATACATGATTACTGGAAAAATCACAGATAGACCTTCAGCAAAGCAATATCTCTGCTTTTTAATATGCTGTCTAGGTTGGTCATAGCTTTTCTTCCGAGGAGCAAGTATCTTTTAATTTCATGGCTACAGTTACCATCTACAGTGATTTTGGAGCCCAAGAAAATAAAGTCTCTCACTGCTTCTGTTTCCCCCCCATCTATTTGCCATGAAGTGATGGCGCTGGACGCCATGATCTTAGTTTTTTGAATGTTGAGTTTTAGGCCAGCTTTTTCACCCCCCTCCACTTTAATCAAGAGGCTCTTTAGTTCGTCTGTGCTTTCTGCCATTAGGGTGCTATCATCTATGTATCTGAAGTTGTTGATATTTCTCCCAGCAATCTGGATTCCACTTTGTGATTCTTCTAGTCTAGCATTTTGCATGATGTACTCTGCATAGAAGTTAAATAAGCAGGGTGACAATATATAGCCTTGACTTACTGCTTTCCCAATTTTGAACCAGTCCATTGTTCCATGTCTGGTTCTAACTGCTGTTTCTTGACCTGCATATAGGCTTCTCAGGAGGCAACTAAGGTCATATGGTATTCTTATCTCTTTGAGAATTTTCTACAGTTGATTGTGATCCACACAGTCAAAGGCTTTGATATAGTCAACGAAGCAGAACTAGTTGTTCTTCTCAAATTCCCTTGCTTTTCTGTGCTCCAACAAATGTTGGCAATTTGATCTCTTGTTCCTCTGCCCTTTCTAAACCCAGTTTGTATATCTGGAAATTCTCAGTTCATGTACTGCTGAAACCTAGCTTGAAGGATTTTCAGCATAACCTTGCTAGCATATGAAATGAGCACAGTTGTGCAGTAGTTAGAACGCTCTTTGGCATTGCCCTTCTTTGGGATTGGAATGAAAACTAACCTTTTCCAGTCCTGTGGCCACTGCTGAGTTTTTCAAATGTGCTATCTTCTTGAGTGCAGCACTTTCACAACATCATCTTTTAGGATCTGAAATAACTCAGCTGGAATCCTATCACCTCCACTAGCTTTGTTCATACTAATGCTTCCAAAGGTCCACATGACTTCTCATTCCAGGATATCTGGCTCTAGGTGAGTGGCTACACCATCATGGTTATCCAGGTCATTAAAATATTTTTTGTATAGTTCTGTGTATTCTTGGGAGAAGGCAATGGCAACCCACTCCAGTACTCCTGCCTGGAAAATCCCATGGGCAGCAGAGCCTGATAGGCTGCAGTCCATGGGGTTGTTAAGAGTCAGACAGGACTGAGCGACTTCACTTTCACTTTCATGCATTGGAGAAGGAAATGGCAACCCACTCCAGTGTTCTTGCCTGGAGAGTCCCAGGGATGGGGGAGCCTGTTGGGCTGCCATCTATGGGGTCGCACAGAGTCGGACACGACTGAAGTGACTTAGCTTTTAGCTGTGTATTCTTGACCCCTCTTCTTAATCTCTTCTGCCTCTATTAGATACTTGCTATTTTTCTCCTTTATCATGCCTTTCTCTACATGAAATATTCCCTTGATATCTCCAATTTTCTTGAATAGCAACTGTTAGAAACTGCCCTTTGGAACTCAGGAAAGGTCATGAGTTTTGTCTACAGGGAACAGGGACAAAAAAAAGACCTCTGTGCCATGGAGCTCCATAGGACCCCACTCAGTTTCAATAGTTCTTCCATTTGAAAAGTTATTCCAGCTATGTAGTTCAGCACCACTTGTGTTTATTACCAAGTATTCATGTGCAGTCTTCTTTAATGATTGGTTGATTCTCATGTCAAATGAATAATAGCCAAAGAGCTAGTCCCGCCATGACTGATTAATCCATTTATAAGGCAAAAGTGCAATTGTGTGGACAAGATTTTCACCCATCTTTGTGTTTGCAGCAAAATGTTTAATTCAGCAAAGTACAGTATCTTTGAAAAGAGGCAATACGATAATTTTTTTCACTGCCTTCCCCAGCAGTCATTCAGCAAAGTCAGCTCTCCAAGACTTTATTTTTCGGCCTCCTATTATGTGACTTCTCCAATGCAGTATGGTAACTCGTTCCATCACGTGCTTCACTTACTTCTTCATTTGCACTTTGAAAAGGTGTACCAAACAATTTTAAGCTTAAAAACTTCATCATGTTTACATTAAAAATTTGTTTNGTTCTTTTTAAAATTTTTATTTTAATTTTATTTTACTTTACAATACTGTATTGGTTTTGCCATACATTAACATGAATCCACCACGGGTGTACATGCGTTCCCAAACATAAACCCCCTCCCACCTCCCACCCCATAACATCTGTCTGGGTCATCCCCGTGCACCAGCCCCAAGCATCTTGCATAAATTGTTCTTATTTTTAGATCTGTATGCTCAAATATTTGGGATGGAATTTCATGAAACCTACAATTTGCTTTCAGATTATCATCAAAATATCTATAAACCTATTTATCAATGTGCATATAAAGTTAGATGGATTGAAGGCAGATAAAGAAGGCACAGTGTTAACAGTTGCTAATCTAGGTGGTGGGGATACAGGTGATTCTTGAGCTCTTCTTTCAGACTTTCCATTTATTTGACATTTTTCATAGTAAAAAGTTAATAAATGAAGTCACTGAATCAAAGGTTATTCATATTATTGCTTCACTTCTATGTCATTAAAAGAATATGGCATGGTTTTAAAAATTACGTGAGGTATTTTAAAACAGTTTTATTGTGAAGTGTGCTCTGCTCTGCCGTTCTTAGTCACTCAGTTGTGTCTGACTCTTGGCAACCCCGTGGACTGTAGTCCACCAGGCTCCTCTGTCCGTGGGGATTCTCCAGACAAGAATACTGGAGTGGGTTGCCATGTCCTTCTCCTCCAGGGGAACTTCCCAACTCAGGGATAGAACCCACGTCTCCCACATTGCAGGTGTATTCTTTATCATCTGAGACACCAGGGAAGCCCGCTGCAAGGTGGGTAGCTCAACAAGTCATCAGCATGATAGTCATTCAGTTAAAAATGTTCTTCCTTTTTCTTTCTTATCTGTACTGTGTTGTGACCTCTAGAAGAGTCTCAAGATCCCAGTTATTTTAGCTATAAAAGGGATGACTATAACAATGGTTCTTTGATAAGTCTGTTTATTTCCTGTTAATTGATTTCCATTTTGTTAGGTTTGAAAGTGCTTAAATTGTTACCAAGAATTCTTTAGTGTTTCTTCTTTAAAATCATCCTTAATTTTTATTGATAATAAAAGGCACTGAATGTTTTGAAGCATTTAAAATGGTAAAAGATCATGTATGTGTGTGTGTGTGAAGATCATGTGTGTGTGTGTGTACATATGTGCACGCTCAGTCACTTTAGTTGTGTCTGACTCTTTGTGACTCTGTGGACTGTAGCCCACCAGGCTCCTCTGTCTCTGGAATTCTTCAGGCAAGAGTGCTGGAGCGGGTTGCCATGCCCTCCTCCAGAGGATCTTCCCCCATCTAGGGATCAAGCCCGCGTCTCCTGTTTTCCCTGCATTGTAGTGGGATTCTTTACCACTGAACCACCAGGGAGGTCCATATGTGTATATATGCGCACGCGCACACACACACACACACACACACACACACACACACAATGGAATGTTTTTGTATAATATAAAATAATACATTAGAAGGAAATCCAGGTATTTTGTTTTCTGCTACATGGGTGGACCTTGAGGGCATTATGCTTGACAGAGGGAGAAAAATACTTCATGGCATCACCTATATGTGGAATCTAAATGAAGAACTTATAAGAACATAGAGCAGTAGTTGTCAGGGACTGAGAGGTAGGGGGAATAGATTTCAGAGTTTCAGCTTCTAACCACCGTTGATAGCACTATAGTGTATAACTGAAATTTACGAAAAGAGTAGAACTTATATGTTTGAAAAGTACATAAGAATAAATATACAAGGTGACAAATGTGTTAATTAACTAGGTTAACTGGATAAGAGGAATTGTTTCACTATTTTTACTTTAAATATCTTGCATTTTTGTCAATTATACCTAAATAAAGCTGAATTTTTTAAAACTAAGTAAAATTGTAAAAAATAATTTATTAAAATGCCCTCCTAAAACTTAACGTTTTTGTTTTCTTTAGTGGGTTACATAGTCATGCAAATATTATTTTTTTTCTCATGACTAAGAATGCTCATGAAAATGAAAATATAGAGTGGCTTGACATAGACTTAGCACAGAAGTATTAGGGCTCTCTAAAGAAGGCAGCCAATTATAATAAAATGAGAAAAACTCAGTTGTAGTTTGTGTTTTTCATAAATACCCACTGGGATAGAAATATTCTAATTATTCTTACATCTCAGAAGAAACTGAAATATATAGCTCATTAAAAGAACATGGAAGGACTAGCTTTTTCAACCTGCATAACTTATGGAAACAGCTTCCTCTGTCTTCCTCTCTTTCTCTGATATGTTTCATCCAGCTGCTGAAATAGACTGCCTTCTGGAAATTAAAACCCGCGTGGCTCAGACCATAGCAGTAAATCTGGTGGAACAGATGGTCCTGGATGAATTGTTTTACCTCTGCATAAAACCTTAGGATTTTGTCAATAGGCTTTACACTAAGTAATGGGAATCAGAGTGACAGATTAACAGTAAAACTTTCATGCTTATATCCAAGCACTATGTTCTGGCTTCTTACATTGTATTATTCTAGTCAAGCCAAAACCACTGTCCTCTAGCAACAAACCTAAGATGGGTCTCATCCAACTCATCTAACTCATTTAAATATGTTTGTTTTATAGCAGTTTACCTAAAGTTTGAGTTTATCTAAAGATCAGTCTTTAATAAAACACCTTACATACAAATCTATATTCACTCATTTATAGTCTTTTCTCTACTCAGGATTGAAATAGGGTTACATGATAATTTAGTTCCACGTCCCAGTTAGATTTTCTAGTGGAGTGTATTTTCAAGAATTTTATGTTAATGAGGTTTTTTGTTTTTTTTTTTAAAGCTGCTGTCATTATCCATAGAAAATAAGTTTCATTGATTTGTGTATTCAACATAATTCAATATTTCCTTGCTGGTCTGTGAGTTTCCCTAATAAGCTGAGAAGACATTTTTCAGGGTCTACTATGAATCTGGACTTTTTTTCTCCATCCTGTCTGATCTGATCCCTATAACTGTCCTAGGAAGCATTTGTACATCCATATTTTCATAACTTTATTCAACACATGTTCTTGAGTTGTTATTAACAAATCACTAAAAGTATAGGAACTGAGCAAAATAGATACAGGTCTTATTTTTGTGGCGTTTGATTTTGGCAGTGAGGATGGCCAGTAGCAAACATCTGATTAATTATCTAATTACAGTTGCAGGAAGGGATAAAAGAGATCATAATAGGCAGACCTTATCTAGCTGGGGAGAGATTGGTGAAAGTGGGAAACTTCCAGTATTATTGAATGCATGCTTGCAGTGCTGAACGTGTCGGCAGTCGAGCTGTGTCTTAAAAGATGGGTAGCAGTTGGCCTGTCGAAAGGGGAGACACAGAGTATGTATATGTAGGGGGAGTTCCTGGAGAGGGTGATGGAACTGGAAGGAATCTCGTGACAGCAGGTTGATAAGGGAGAGAGTGGTTTTCTCCCCATTGTAACTGAGGCATTCAAGGTCACACAAGGAAATCTAAGTGAAATTTAAACTCAGTTCTGTCCAACCTCCAATTTTTTCTTGTACATTTCCCCTGTTAGTCATCAGATTATGCTTGAGTTATTGCTATGATCTTCATCTGAGGATTCTTAGTTAAGAAATCTTTTTGCATGTTCATTCAGATGTATTGCTATTTTATTTATAAAAGTGAGCTGCAGTACATGCCTTCAGCATCATCTCTGTATTGTTTTTCAGCGTTCCAACATTCCAGAGCCTTCCTGAAGAGATCCTCAGTAAGCTTGCTGATGTCCTTGAAGAGGTAATTGTTTTTAGTCCTTGAACTTTTTGAGATGGGACTCAACCCATCACAGCTGTGCAATAAGTCACAAACTGCAGAGACCTTTTACCTTTTTTTGAGCACTGGGATGAGATATATATTTGGCTTCAAATAAAAGCAGCTCCAGCGTATCTGACATTTATACACAATTAGTAATGTGAAAATCAACTTAACTATAGCAGAAGGAAATTGTTTCACTGTGGCAAACATATTGTTACTTTGATTTCCAAGAAAGGGAGATGGTATATATATCTCTTATTTCAACTGGTGATAAGCAACAATGTAGTCATTGCTACTCTGAAGATATAAATTAGCAAATTTAAAACATGAATTAGAAGGTTTGGTACATATATTTTTGGCATATGAGTATTTTATCCATGTAATTGTATGTGTGAATGTGAAAGTATCACTGTTACTTCTTTTTCTCTGTACCTATAAAGCACAGGACATATTGAAGCAGGAGAAAGGCAGGAGGTTTACACAAGTAGTGTCTTGAGTGAACACAAGAGTATAGCATCCCTGGTGCGTATAGAAACAAGGAAGCCACAGTACCTGGGCAATTATGCAGGTAGGGAGGTTGACAGAGCGGCTGGCTCTATGGCAAATCTGGTCTGACTTCTACTTTCTCAGTGATCTAGAAAGCAAGACCATCAACTCTGGGGCAGATGTTTGAGAGGTCTGAAGACAGAAGAGAAGGTATGAGAAAAGCAGAAGAGGAAATGGATTAGGAAGGCATAGTATGATTCCCAGTCATCATTCAGGCACTATTTGATATTACCAATCCCAAATCTCAATTAAACAGGCAAAAAGAGTTCATCCAGGATGTATGATAAGACAGGTAGATCAAACTCCACTCTGTTGTACCAAAAAGAATTTTTAAAGCACTGGAATGAGTTGGTGGAAAAGTATTCCAGTAGGGGTGTTACCACAGAGTAGGTTCTTGTCTCATTGCAGAAAGAATTCAGAAATGAGATGGAAGTCAAGAAAGAAAAGTGAAGATTTAATAAGCTCTCAAGGGAAAAGCTGGGAACTAGGTAGGCAGTTGCCCTGAGTTTCTTTGGCAAGTTGGTTATATGAGGTGTGAAAATAAATGGACAGAATATTCATGGAGGAGAGAGGGGTTTGGGGTTATATATCTCCTGATTTTCATCCTAGCTCTACCTTCCAGGGTAGGAAGGATTTTTGTCCTTATTTAGTCCTTGAGAAAGACATTCCTGAGCTGTAAAACAGGAGATCATCAGCCTGGAAGAATATGTATATCTCACAACAGGCAAATTTGAGAATTTACAGTTGAAAATTTTCTAAAGTAAACACCCTAAGAAAAGGGAAATCGGGAGCCTAACAGTGTCAGAGAGGAGCCTATCGAAAGTTTAGCCAAGTGAGGGGGCTGTTCAGTCTGTCTTGCTTTCCAGCCCATTTGCTCTTGTGTGCTTTTTCAGCCCCATTTGTTTCTCTAGATTCAAGTCCCGAGTAGATAGAGAATGGGATTTAACCAGGACTGGCATTTGCCAGGAAAAGCTGAGTGGTTGAAAGAGGGAAAAGGGGTTGAAGATGCATGTGAAGGAAGGATTATAGAGACTGCTCCTGGAATTTTGACTGGGCAAGAAGGAGAGGGATGCTGAAAGGAACAAGGGTCAGTGAGGTGACTGGGATCAATGGCTTTTAGTCTCAGGAGGCTGAAGAATTTTTGAGTTGTGCTATCACAGAGATAAACTGGAAAGATACTGAAAAAGTTTTTGTCTCTAACTACTCACAATACCTCATAACTCAGTCAATAAAGAATCTGCCTGAAATGCAGGAGACACAGGTTCGAGCCCTTGGTGGGGAAGATCCCCTGGAGAAGGAAATGGCAATTCAGTCCAGTATTCTTGCCTGGAAAATCTCACGGACGGAGGAGCCTGGCGGGCTACAGTCCATGGGGTCACAAGAGTCGGACAGGACTAAGCGACTAAACCACCACCACTCACAATACCAGTAATTATATGATACATAGAATTTCAAAGGTTTATGTCCACAGACTCTTAAGAGTCTTTTATCAGAGTGAGCTCTCCTAGGCTTTACTGTTCTTTCTTATCTTATGTGGGAACAGAAAGTAAAACAGAAGTAACATTTGATTCCTATGCTAAAATGTAAGAGATCCATGAGAAGAAATTACTGGCTTCCTTTCTTTCTGAATGTGCCAAGCACTGTACTTGCAACCTCTGTAAATGCAAAGCTGCTTTCCCCAGTTCTGTTCCTTGTTGAATACACTGAAGAACTCTCTGATGACCTTTTTCTTTTTCTTTTTTTCTAAACAAAATGAAATAAAGTGCAAAATCACTGGCCCCAATTTCAAGCCTGTCCAAAATAAAATAAAACCCCATGAAATGCTTTAATCATTTTCTTTCTTTTCCACAGCTGTGGAAGCATTTGCTATGTTTTGCAAAACAATAGCCATAGCTCTATAAATAATTTTGACCAAAGAAATATTTTAGTATTTTATGTCCAATTTTCTCATCAGAAGATGCCTTAATTTATATTATACAAGCCACAGTACAGTCTACAGCAAAACTGCTTGAAAATAGAAACAGATGATTAAGTGCCCACACATTTGCTCTGAAGACATACAAATGAAGTAAACAGCCAAAATATGAAGTTAGACGTATGAATATACTACCCAGTGCACAAAAGTGTTCAATTCAAGTTGAATAAACAAGCACAATGAGAAATTAGATTAAATTATGTATCAGATAGAGTGAAGCAAATTTGGAAGAACAAAAGCAATACCAGTGTCACTTAACATTAAAGGAAAATGTGCTTGCATAATAATTGAGCTGTCTTTCTTCCTACAACATCTACAAGAAAATGAAAGAATCCCAGATCATTTCGAAAAGAAAGCCTGTATAATCATTGTGTTTAACAAAGAAGCTTATAGCCTTGTTAAAACAAATATTTATGGAACATCTGCCATGTGTCAGTAATTGTTCCAAACTCTGGGATTCAGGGCCGTGTCCATGCAAAGCATGTTTCAGTGGAAGGTATAGATGAGACATAAGGAAATGGCATCAAAATAGCATTGAGTGAGAAGGCCACTCTGTATTGGTTTAGGGAGGGAAGACCTCTCTGGTCTCAAGCTGAAATCTAAAAGCAGATACAGGCTGCCATGTGTACAGGACAGAGAGAAGAGAAAGCATAATGTCCTAAACTAGGAATGTGTTTGCTGTTCTTAAGGAATAGGAAAAAAAATAAATAAATTACAGTGAAATGAGATGGGGCTAAAGAAAATAGCCAAGGCCAGGTGGCAGGGGACTTTGCTGATTGTGATAGGAGTTATGATAAGGTTTTTAAGTGCAATGGGAAGATTTTGAGGGTTCTAAGCCATATAATGACATGATTTGGGTTGTGTTTAAATGATAGCTCTCTGTGAGAAGAATGGATTATAGAGGGACAAATCAATTATTTAGACAAAATAGACCCAGATGAGGGTAGATGTTTGTATGTGGATATACTTTCTTATTGACTGTTTCATTCCATTCATTATGAAACAAAACTTCCAGCATGAGGGGAAGATTTTTCAAAAATAGGGGCAGGGTACACAAGGACTGAGAGTTAACCCAAAAAAGGAAACAAACATAATGAAAGAGGAATGAGCATAATGTTATTGGTTAAGTGATTTAGGAGGGTATTTGTGACTGCAGGACACATACATGATGTTTGGGGCATCCTACTCTAAAATTGAAAAAGAAACCATTATATGAGTAATTTCTGCCATTGCCCACCCACCTCCCCACTTACCACTTCCATAATTTGTAGTGTAGATGTACCCATTTATCTGTTCTTCCTTGTGAGATTATAAACCAGGAACAAATATCCTTATTTTCAGTGTTGTAATTTAGTGCCCCTTTCTTTGTTTCCTTTATATCACATAGAACATGTATTTTCTTTATTGAATCTCTCATGACTTTTTCAGGAACATAGGAAAATTTTCTCTAGTTCTTTGAGAAGTTGTGTTTATGCATAGATATCAAGAGATTCTTGGTCAAAGGTCTATCCAGATCAAGAGCAACAATTCCAACATTTTCTTAGGTTGTGTTTTGCAGGACAAGTTGAAGTAATTAATTGAGTCTCTAAATATTCACCTTTACTGTCACCATAGTACGTTCTTCTCATCTTGTATCTGACTTAAAGTAAGTCTTAATAATTAGTGGAATAATTAGTTTTAATAATCATTTTTAGAGCTTCAGGTTTGTTTTGCTAAAGAAATTATTTTATAGTTTTTAAAATAAATTATAGGAGAATTTTTAGGCACATGTAGGGAATAGCAAGATCTGACTTTGTAAACTAGTTTCATTAACTTCTATACTATTCTGTATACTACAGTGAAAACTATGTTGAATTCATTCATGTTGAATGAAGTAGTCAAATACTGAAATCTAGTCTGAAAGCCTAGGAAGTTCTTATGGGTAAATGAAAAGAGCTGTGAAACTATAAATAGGATCTAATCTTTTTTTCTTACTATAGCAACCTAACACTTTCCTTCTTCCTTATGTACACATAATTAGTCTCTGTAGATGAATTACATTTTTCAGATGGATAGAACAACCTGTAGCTAATCTCCACCTGAGAAATAGCTTCCTTCAGTGACTACCTACCCAAACACAATGGAGGAAAGTCCCTGTAAATAACTCAGTGTCTAATATATATCTGCATATTAGAACTGTGGTGAGATCTTTAAAGGAAACAACAAATAAAAACAATTTCTTATAGAAAGGAGGAGCAGAGATTAACCTGATATCATGTTAAAAAGAAGCTTGAAAGTTAATTTGGGAAGGAGTTACGTTTTCACCAATAAGGGTGAAAATGCTTATATAACTCAAGTAAAACCATGTTTTTTTTGAAGACATTAGATTGAACAATCAAGTTAAGCCAACAAATTCACTTTTTACCACTGGTACAGCTCATTCTTTCTTTCTAAATAGAAGTGGGACACGGGTGCTATATTTAAGTCTCCTGATTTTTAAATAGAAAATAAAACATGTGAGAATCACTTCTTTGGTTACACTGAAATCTGTTTCACATCCAGTTCTCTCATGAAACACTGGATTCGGTTGTCTTAGAATGAGAAACTGCCATACGACTCAGCAATCCCACTGCTGGGCATACACACTGAGGAAACCAGAATTGAAAGAGCCACGTGTACCCCAGTGTTCACTTCAGCACTGTGTATAATAGCCAGGACATGGAAGCAACCTAGATGTCCATCAACAGACGAATGGATAAGAAAGCTGTGGTACATATACACAATGGATTATTACTCAGGCATTAAAAAAATACATTTGAATCAGTTCTAATGAGGTGGATGAAACTGGAGCCTATTATACAGAGTGAAGCCGGAAAGAAAAACACTGATACAGTATACTAACACATATATATGGAATTTAGAAAGATGGTAACGATAACCCTGTATGCGAGACAGCAAAAGAGACACAGATGTATAGAACAGTCTTTTGGACTCTCTAGGAGAGGGCGAGGGTGGGATGATTTGGGAGAATAGCATTGAAACATGTATAATATCATATGTGAAATGAATCACCAGTTCAGGTTCGATGCATGATACTGGATGCTTGGGGCTGGTGCACTGGGACGACCCAGAGGGATGATAAGGGGAGGGAGGAGGGAGGGGGCTTTAGGATGCGGAACACGTGTATACCTGTGGCGGATTCATGTTGATGTATGGCAAAACCAATATAATATTGTAAAGTAATTAACCTCTAATTAAAATAAATACATTTATATTTAAAAAAAAAAAAACAGTGCACCTTACCTTCTCAAAAAAAAAAGAAAGAAAGAAATACTTCTGCTTCACCAGCTTTTTGAGAGCTCTCTACCTTTGGGTCTGCAGCTTTATGTGATTAGATCTTAGATACATTTGAGTCTAAATAATGGATTGTTGTGGTTTGTGTCCTTATACAGGGCATTTGTTTATGTTTTCAGTTTGGGGATATTTATACTGTTATGGCCCTGACAAAATCTTGAACAAATAATACTCCTCCAAGTTTTTGAAATATCGAAGAGGACAGGATGAGAAAAATAGAAGCAGAAAAGAGGCAGGGAGAGGAAACTTTTTTTTTTTTCCTCCCATCTTACCATTGCTCGATAATACGCTAAAAAGCAAATACGGGATCGCAGTCCAGGCACCACTCTCGGAAAAGGAGGCTAATGTAACGCAAGGTGCCCCACGGCTGAGTCAGTGCGCATCGTTCTAGCTGTGCAACTGTTGCTTTGTCACCACATCGTGTTGACATCTTCTCAAGTTCCTTTGCATTCTCTCCAGCTGTGAGTAACACAAGGAATAAGTACTACACTTGAGGAGTTATTGGAATGCTCTGAAGCTTTCTCTTTTTATCATTCTAAACAGGTCTAGACTCTTTCAAAAGAAACTAGTGTAGTAGTAAAAGTAAAAAGTAAAGTCGCTCAGTTGTATCCGACTCTTTGCAACTCCATGGACTGCAGCCTACCAGGCTCCTCCGTCCATGGGATTTTCCAGGCAAGAGTACTGGAGTGGGGTGCCATTGCCTTCTCCAGGGGATCTTCCCAACCGAGGGAAGTAGACAGAAACATTATTGATTCTCTTCGAAATCTATTGTTTTGACTAAACTTTTTGATTCTTGCTATTCAGGGCCAAGTTGGAGGGAATTTTAAGTGCCCATTCTTTTCCAGTTGCTTTGGCCTGGTTGCCATTTCCTTATCCAGGGGATCTTCCCAACCCAGTGGAGTAGACAGAAACATTATTAATTCTCTTCAAGATCTATTGTTGTGACTAAACTCTGAATCTTGCTATTCAGAGCCAAGTTGGAGGGAATTTTAAGTACCCATTCTTTTCCAGTTGCTTTGGCCTGAAGGACTCAGAATTTGGACAATTCTGTTTAGATCTACCTGGTTCCTTTTGATTCTTTTTGGGTTTTCACATCTACAGGGCAAATGACTGCTTCTGAAGGAGAAAGAAGTAGAAGTGTGTATGTGTGTATTTTTGTGACAGGGTGGAGAGATTAAAACGTAAAGACAAACTTCCAGTTCATATGAATATCTGCCTAGCTTATTCTATTATACAAGTAAATGTAATGGGAGAATATATTTGCAAATTATAGATGTGATAAGGTAGTTGTATTAGTCAGAGTTCTCCAGAGAAAACAGAACCAATAAGATGTGCATGTGTAGAAAGAGATTTATTTTAATGAATTGGCTCCTGAATTATGGATGCTGGCCATTTCAAAATTCTGTTGAATAAACTGGCAGGCCATGGAAAAGCTAATGTTGCAGTTCAAGTTCAATGCCATCTGCTGGCAGAATTCCTTCTTGCTTGGGGAATGTCGGTCTTTGTTCCTTTAAGATCTTCATTTGATTTAATGAGGCCCACACACATTATGGGCGATAATCCACTTTAACATTTAAATCAATGAGTTTTGAAATCTAGTCTCAAAGTTCACTTGCTGAAACGTTAATCTTATACACAAAAAAAATCAGAATAATATTTGACCAAATATCTGAGCACTATGGCCCAGCTAAGTTGGCACATAATATTATCATAAGACATATCTAGAATATATAAAGAATACTTACAAATTGATACCAAAATGATAAATAGTTCAATTTAAAAATGAGTGGATTTTAAAAGTTAATAGATAAAAATGAGTGAATAGATATTTTTCAAAAGGAGATATACAAAAATCCAATACGTACATGTTTCTTATTAGCAGTCATCAAGGAAAAAAAAATAAGAACCCTAATTATATATCACTTCATACCCTCTAGGGTGGCTAGAATAAAAAAGACAATGACAAATCTTGGTGAGGATGTAGAGAAATTGTAACTCTCATATGTTGCTTATGGGATTGTAAATGGTGCAACTTCTTTGAAAAATGAACTTGATTTGTAAGCATTTATATAATTCCTTCTCACCCTGAAGTTTCTACCTCTTTAAATTATGTATTTTGCTTATTTCTATAATCTATACCATAGTCTATAAAATATTCAGTTTTCATTTTTATTCAACTTCCTCACTTGAGTTGAACCAGTAGCCCCATGCCTAACAAAGACCCAAAATATCTAAACAGATTGGAATAATGGATGGAATCCACTAAAATTAGGTAACGGAGGAGAATATAGTTTTGCACATGATTAAAAAGAAAAAAAAATACAGAAGGAAGGAACAGAAGGATAAGATGGTGAAGACAGAGCAGAATGTAGGCAATATTTCTGGAAACAAGGGAAGAAAACAATTGAAATAACTTAC
>SJYQ01001066.1:152717-167801 GCA_006410935.1 Redunca redunca | reverse complement strand
AATATTTTCAGTTATTCTAAGATGTTAAACTTGTATTCAAAGAAATTTAAGTGATATAAAGTAGACTATATATATATACATATAATAAAGATTGAATGGATATTTATATAACAGAGTGCTCTGGGTAGTTTCCCTAAGTGAAAGTGACTTTTCCTGTTGCTTCAGAGTATTAGAAATTAAAATGTGTAGGACTTGCATAGAGATTTATCCATCGTAAAATTGATTTTGTGAACTTTAGCTCATTTTCCGCCTCCAGAGACTGTAAACTGAGATCAGAGTACTGATGGAAAAGACAGAGAGGTCTGTGTAATGAGAGCTGTCAGAGTCCTGCAGTCATCTCCATTCCTCCTCCTTCCCTTTGCCCAAAGCTCAAAGTGAGGACTGAGAGAAGCTCTTTCTGCCCCTTTCCTGTCTGCCTGCTTCTGTTCCTCTCTGGCCTTAAAAGAACTTCATCATAGGAACGAGATCACTAGATAATTTAACCTAACTCCTAACTTATTCTCCACTGAATGCACACGGTGCCTTGCTAACCTGTTGATTCTTTTCCCAGATTGACAGAATTAAGAATGAAGAGTTAAGTAGTAAGAAAATGACTAGCTCTCTACTCCCAGTAGCCTCATTAGTAATCTGCAGGCAGATCACGTGGGCAAGATGGCATCTTAAGAAAGATCAGCAGGAGTCAGCCAGTCTGCATGCAAGGGAAAATGACTCAGAACCCAACCTTCTGCCTGGATGATTCACTGAGACTCCAAAAGCAGTCATAGCTGAGCAGACTCTTCCGAGTTGATCTGAAGCACAAATCCACCTTCTCCCCAGGTTGCTAGAACTCTGAGAAAGCAATCTCTCCTTTCTCTGAAAAAGCAACTGTTCACCTACCTTGTGAGTATTGACTGGTTGATCAGTGGGCAGCCAAACCTGAGTTCAGTCACAAGAAGACAGGAAGCTGATGGGTTAAGTGTGTGGCTCTCCCTCTCCCATCAGCTAAGTGGACTCACCAAAGTTAAAGAGTGTGGAACTGTCTGCAAAGGGAGCAAACCTGGGGATCTGCCTGAAGTGGTGAGTTGATTCAAAGGAGAGACTTCTATGATCTCCACTGCATGAAGCCAGGGACAAGAACTGTATTAAATAACTCACTGTACAAGACAGTGGGCTTCCCAGATGGCTCAGGTGGTAAAGAATCTGCCTGTCAATGCAGGAAACACAGAGACACGGGTCAACCTCTGAGTTGGGAAGATCCCCTGGACGAGGAAATAAAAACCCACTTCAGTATTCTTGCCTGAAAAATACCATGGACAGAGGAGCCTGGCAGGTTACAGTCCACTGGGTCACAAAGAATCAGACATGACTGAGCATGCATTCAAAAGACATTACCTTTCAAGGGAGTTACAGAAGGAAGGACATACAAAAGATTGCATTTAAACACCAAATCACTGACGATAACCATAAATTCACCTCTAATATTCATTCTCCCTTCCTTCCTGATCCTCTGAGAGGAGCAGAAAAAGCAGTTAACGAATAGAAGAGGATGCAGAATAAGAAAGGGGGAATAAACTATTGTGAACTCCTTCCCCCACTGCAGAATTATAGCTTAATAAGATGCAAGTTGTGTTGTCAAGCATGAGTGTTTGATATTTTGATATGAAGACAAGACTAAAAATGAGGCTACTTGTTAATAACTAGGAATCTGACTGAGATTTCATCCAGAGAGCATGGAAAAATACTACTACACAGATTGTTTTAAAGCTTTGTTATTAAAAATATTAAAAACTGTTTTGTAATTTTACCTTACTTGGTCCAAATTTTTCAACATACATTTATCAAATGATTTTCATTCCACATGTCTTCAAATGTTTATTGTTCAAAGAAAAGCTCTACTAATAAACTATAAAGTTATTTTTAGTAATAAAGAGCTTCCATTTAAAAATTTATTGTATAATGTTGCTAAATGTTATTGTGTTAAGAATACATCTTAATAAAAATATCAACATAGCCAAATATATATCAATTATAGGGGCATATAAAGTATCAAATACAAAATAAGATATAAAATGCAGAGTGTATGTGTATGTTTGTGTTAACATACACCATACCATACCTGAGTTGACTCTAAGGAAACTTGATTTTCTTTATGATTGTTTGAAAAATTGTGAAACTAGTTAAAAATAAACTAAAGATTTTAAAACTACTTAGGATCCTTACTGATGATCTTGTAAATGAATGTTTTTTTCTCTCTTTTCCTTATATGTGATGTGCGTACTCGCTCAGTCATGTCCACCTCTTTTCAGCCCTGTGGACTGTAGCCCTCCCCAGGCTCTTCTGTTTACGGGAATTCTCCAGGCAAGAATACTGGATGGGTAGCCTTTCTCTTCTCCAGGGGATCATCCAAACCCAGGGATTGGACCTCAGGTATCCCATGCTGCAGGCAGATTCTTTACTGTCTGGGCCACCACAAAACAAATTTGCCTTACTATATAAATCAATATCAAGAAAAACAAAAACAAAAAATGTTATTTGTACTTTACCATTTTTTTAGTCAAATTTAGATCTGTAAAAGGGAATAAGTGTAATATGTTTGCATCTCATAAAAAAATGCATTTGATTCTTTGACTGAATGCTTTTCACTTTATGTTCATTATACTCAGATAATGCCCACTTGTTTATAAAATTTTAAATTAAAGAGTTAAGATAGTATTACTTCTCTTTTTTTATGTGATGCTATGATCAATTCAGTTCAGCTGAGTTCAGTTGCTCAGTCGTGTCCAACTCTTTGTGACCCCATGAACCGCAGCACACCAGGCCTCCCTGTCCATCACCAACTCCCGGAGTTCACTCAGACTCACATCCATCGAGTCAGTGATGCCATCCAGCCATCTCATCCTCTGTCATCCCCTTCTCCTCCTGCCCCCAATCCCTCCCAGCATCAAAGTATTTTCCAATGAGTCAACTCTTCGCGTGAGGTGGCCAAAGTACTAGAGTTTCAGCTTTAGCATCATTCCTTCCAAAGAATCCCAGGGCTGATTTCCTTTAGGATGGACTGGTTGGATCTCCTTGCTGTCCAAGGGACTCTCAAGAGTCTTCTCCAGCACCACAGTTCAAACGCATCAATTCTTCAGCACTCAGCTTTCTTCACAGTCCAACTCTCACATCCACACATGACCACTGGAAAAACCATAGCCTTGACTAGACGGACCTTTGTTGGCAAAGTAACGTCTCTGCTTTTCAATATGCTATCTAGGTTGGTCATAACTTTTCTTCCAAGGAGTAAGCGTCTTTAAATTTCATGGCTGCAGTCACCATCTGCGTGATTTTGGAGCCCCCCAAAATCAAGTCTGACACTGTTTCCACTGTTTCCCCATCTATTTCCCCTGAAGTGATGGGACCAGATACCATGATCTTCGTTTTCTGAATGTTGACCCTTAAGCCAACTTTTTCACTCTCCAGTTTCACTTTCTTCAAGAGGCTTTTCTCTGATATAACACAATAAAAAAAGCAAATAGTGATAAAGAAACCAAATAGATGGAGGAAAAATAAAACATAACACTTTGTGAAAAACCACAAAACTCACAAATATAAATAATATTTAATGCTTATTTTTTAAATAAATACACAGAAAAGCAAGTCAATAATATTAGACAAAGAATAGCATGTTTTAAAATGTAACTCACATTTCTATAGAAAACAGGGTCAATATGGATACTTTATATTTTTAGCAATCCAAATTAAATTATAGGCAATAGTCACATACTTTTTCTTCAGCAGATTTAAGAACAAAATTGCTAGATTTGCTGACATGCAATAAAATTGTCTGGTTTTATCTATATTATTTTTTCAAAATATTCTATAAGTACTAGAGAAAAATAATGATTTAGAGTTATGAACTTCTTGGCAGCCAGCTTGCAATAAAAAGCCATTACTTTAGTACTGATAGTTCCTGGCCTGCTGTGGCAGTACAAATGATAAAACTTTTAATGGTGTTGAACAGGGCAAGGGTATTGTGAGAAGACAATGCTCAGAAAGCTATAGTATCTTAGACTTTTGAGATGTTGGGGATGAGTATTAAAAACCATAGAAAAGACTAACCGAGTCATGCTTCTGTACAGCAATAATTAACACAATGTTGAAATTCAACTATAATTAAAAATAATTTTTCAAAAAGAATATCTGTTTTGTGGGGATATAAATACAATGGATAAAGGAAAGAATATTTTAGGAAAATTCATCATCAGCTTAAATTGATATAACCAAAGAACTCCATGGTAGCATATAAGGAAAACCTATTCTCCTATAGTTGGAAGACAGAAAAAGGTAAAAATTGGACTTAACATTTTATTATAAGGATACCATAGCTCCAAATAACCTTGCATATACATTGACTCATTGGAAAAGACCCTGATGCTAGAAGGGATTGGGGGAAGGAAGAGAAGGGGACAACAGAGGATGAGACGGCTGGATGGCATCACTGACTCGATGGATGTGAATCTGAGTGAACTCTGGGAGTTGATGATGGACAGTGAGGCCTGGCGTGCTGCGATTCATGGGGTCACAAAGAGTTGGACACGACTGAGCGACTGAACTGAACTGAACTGATACAATCCCAGCAAGTACTCTGTTGAACTCTGAAACTCAGGATAGAGACTTTAAAACCTGGTACACTAAGTATCATAATCGCCATCTTTACAGTGAGAAAATATAGTGAATGCAATAAAAATACTGAGTTTGGGGGCTTCCCTCGTGGCTCAGTGGTGACGAGTCCACCTGCCAATGCAGGGAACACAGGTTCAATCCCTGACCCAGGGGCATCCCCCATGCTGTGGGGCAATGAAGTCTGTGCACCACAATTATTTAGCCTGTGCTGTAGAGCCTGGGGTCCGCAACTACTGAGTCCACGTGCTGCAACTACTGAAGCCCACATGCCCTAGAGCCCTTTGCTTCTCAACAAGAAAAACCACTGCAATGAGAAGCCCATACTCTGCTGCTGGAGAGTGGCCTCTGCTCTCTGCAACTGGAGGCAAAGCCCATGCATGTAGCAATGAAGACTCAGAATAGGAAAAAAAATAAAATAAAAAAATAAACTGAGCTTGGCTCAGGTCTGGTTCACAATAGTGTCACTGGATTCATAGAACCACCACATGAAAACTTCCATGGACTTTAAATATGTAATTTGAATGGATACTTGATATTGATCCCATATTGATTTCTTGGTCTTTGTGGTAAGAGCTATCAGTAAGGAAGATCAAGTAGAAATCTGAAATTCCCTCTCCCTACTATCCTCCACCTTAGCCAAGATAGTAAATCAAAACAATATCATAGACATCAGCAAGATGGAAGGCTGGGAATTCCCACCCAGTCTTCATTCCCCCACAAAAGTAACAATTTAACAGCAATCCACAAATAAAACCTAAAAATATTTAGTAGAGGGCAAGGATGCCCACTCTTTCCACTTCTCTTCAACATAGTACTATCATCCTAGGCAGAGAAATAGTGCAAGGAGAAGAAAAAAAAAAGGAGAGAAAGAAAGAAAAGATATCCAAATCAGAAGGAAGAAATAAAATAACTTGCTTGTACATGACATGATGTTATATGTACAAAATCTGAAAAACTCCACCAAAAATTGTTATAAATAATAAATAAATCCAGTAAAGTTGCAGAATACAAAAGTAACATACAAAATCAGTGTCTTTTCTATACATAATAACAAATTATACAAAAAAAATTGAGAAAGCATTTACAAGAACAAAAATAATAAAATACTTAGGAATAAACTTAAAGATATGTACTAAAAATTATAAAACAGTAATGATGTTAAACAAAGCACAGATAAATGGAGACATTTTTTTGCTCACAAATAGGAAAAATTAACATAGTTAAAATGTGCCTATTATCAACTCCAATTCAACAGCCATGACCAAGTGGAATTTATCCATGGGAGGCAAGGATACTTCGATATATGCAATCAATAAATGTGATGCACTACATCCTCAGAATGAAAGATAAAGATCATATGGTGATCTCAATATATTCAGGAAAAAATGACAAAATATACCAGGCTTTTGTTTCAACAAACTGAGTATAGGAGGAACATGCCTCATCATAATAAAGGCTGTTATGACAAAGCCATTGCTACCATCCTACTCAATGGTGAAAGACTGAAAGCTTTATTTCTGAGATCAGTAAAAAGACAAGGATATAACTCTCAACACTATTATTCCACATGATACTGAAATCCTAGTTAGACCAATGAGTTAAAAGAAAGAAATAAAAGGCATCCAAATCATAAAGGACACAGTAAATTGTTTTATTATTTGTAGGTGAAATTATCTTATATGCAGAAAAATTTAAAAAAGCTGTTGGAACTAATCAAAAAATTCAATAAAGCTTCAGGATATAAAATCAATGTACAGAAATCAGTGGCATTTCTATATACTAATAGAACACCTGAAAAACAAATAAACTATCCCACTCACAATAATATCAAAAACATAAAATAATTAAAAACTTATATAGCCAAGGAACTGAAAGATCTGTAATGAAAATGCAGAACTTTTATGATGAAAATTGAAGAAGATACAAAGGGAAAGATATCCCATGTTCATGGCCTGGAGCAATTAATATTTTATATATATGTCTATACTATACAAAGTCATGTATAGATTCAATGTAATCCCTATCAAAACTCCAGTGGTATTGTTCACAGAAATAAAGAAATCCTAAAATTTGAACTGAACTGAACTGAAACTCACAAAAGACTGAATTGCAAAACAATACTGAGACAAAAGAACAAAAGTAGAGGCCTTACAGCATCTAATTTTAGCTATACTACAAGGATATAGTAATTTAAACTCTATGGCATTAGCATAAAAAGAGAGACATACCAATGGAGCAGAAAAGAGAGCTAAGAAATAAATGCTGTCACATACAGTCAACATATATTTCACAAGGACTTCAGGAAAATTCAACAGGAAAAGAATAGTCTCTTCTGTAGATAGTGCTTGGAAAAACAGATAACCACATACTGAAACTGAATTCATATCTTACAGCACACTACAAAAATTACCTTGAAATGGATTAAAGACTTAAACACAAGATCTGCTATTGCAAATCTCCAAGAAAAATATGCAGGAAAGAAGCTCCTTGAAACTGGTCTTGGTAATGGTTTTTTGGACACAATAGCAAAAGTACAAACAAAAAAGGTAAAAATCAACGATCAGAATTACATTAAGCTTAAAAGCTTATTTACAGCAAAATAAAAATAAACAAATGAAAATGTAGCCTATATAACAGGAGAAAGATTTTCAACCGTATATCAGATAAGGGGTTACTATCCACAATATATAAAGAACTCACACAATTCAATAGCAAAAAAACAAATAACACAATGTTTTAAATCTAAACACAACCTAAATAGATAGTTCTCAAAATAATACATTAAAATGACCAAGTGCTTGAAAAGGTATTCAACGTCACTAACCATCAAGGAAATGAAATTAAAACCATAATGAGATATCACCTCACATCTGTTAGACTGGCTGTTATCAAAAAGAAAAGATGTGGAGAAAATTGAATCCTTGTATACCGTTGGTGGACATGTAAATTGGTAGAGCCTTTAAGAAACAGTATAGAGCTTCCCTGGAAAAGGAAATGGTGACTCTCTCCAGTATTCTTGTCTGGAGAATCCCACGACAGAGGAACCTGGCAGGCCATGGTCCACAGGGTCGCAGAGAGTAGGACAAGACTGAAGGGACTAAGCATGCGCGCATGCATGGATCGTCCCTCAAAAAACTGAAACAGAACTACCATACAATCCAGGAATCTCATTTCTGTGCTGTCATCTAAAGAAAGGAAAACAGGATATTGAAGAGATAGCTGATTTCCTTGTTTATTGAATCATTATTCACAATAGCTAAAATATGGAAACAATCTAAGTGTTTATTCATGGATGAACGGAGGTGGAAAATACCATGTATACACAAACAATGGGATTTTATTAAGTTTGAAAAGGAAGGAAATTATGACATTTGTGACAACACAAATGAACCTGAAAGACAGTATGCTAAGTAAAAGAGATCAAACTGCCAACATCCGCTGGATCATCGAAAAGGCAAGAGAGCTCCAGAAAAACATCTATTTCTGCTTTGTTGACTATGCCAAAGCCTTTGACTGTGTGGATCACAAGAAACTGTGGAAAATTCTGAAAGAGATGGGAATACCAGACCACCTAACCTGCCTCTTGAGAAACCTGTATGCAGGTCAGGAAGCAACAGTTAGAACTGGACATGGAACAACAGACCGGTTCTAAATCGGAAAAGGAGTAAGCCAAGGCTGTATATTGTCACCCTGCTTATTTAACTTCTATGCAGAGTACATCATGAAAAACACTGGGCTGGAGGAAGCACAAGCTGGAATCAAGATTGCCGGGAAAAAAATCAATAACCTCAGATATGCAGATGACACCATCCTTATGGCAGAAAGTGAAGAGAAACTAAAAAGCCTCTTGATGAAAGTGAAAGAAGAGAGTGAAAAAGTTGGCTTAAAGCTCA
This sequence comes from Redunca redunca, assembly GCA_006410935.1. Classification (NCBI taxonomy): domain Eukaryota; kingdom Metazoa; phylum Chordata; class Mammalia; order Artiodactyla; family Bovidae; genus Redunca; species Redunca redunca. The sequence continues at coordinate 159,264 of SJYQ01001066.1, read as the reverse complement.
ACATTCAGAAAACAAAGATCATGGCATCTGGTCCCATCACTTCATGGGAAATAGATGGGGAAACGGGAAATAGATGGGGAAACACTGGAAATAGTGTTAGACTTTATTTTGGGGGGGGGGCTCCAAAATCACTGCAGATGGTGATTGCAGCCATAAAATTAAAAGACGCTTACTCCTTGGAAGGAAAGTTATGACCAACTTAGATAGCATATTAAAAAACAGAGATATTGCTTTGCCAACAAAGGTCCATCTAGTCAAAGCTATGGTTTTTCCAGGGGTCATGTATGGATGAAAAAGTTGGACTGTGAAAAAAGCTGAGCACCGAAGGATTGATGCTTTTGAACTGTAGTGTTGGAAAAGACTCTTGAGAGTCCCTTGGACTGCAAGGAGATCCAACCAGTCCATCCTAAAGGAGATCAGTCCTGGGTGTTCATTGGAAGGACTGATGCTGAGGCTGAAACTCTAGTACTTTGGCCACCTCACGTGAAGAGTTGACTCATTGGAAAAGACTTTGATGCTGGGAGGGATTGGGGGCAGGAGGAGAGTAGAAGGGGATGACAGAGGATGAGATGGCTGGATGGCATCACCAACTTGATGCACATGAGTTTGGGTGAACTCCAGGAGTTGGTGATGGGCATGGAGGCCTGGCATGCTGCAATTCATGGGGTCGCAAAGAGTCGGACATGACTGAGGGACTTAACTGAACTGAAATAAAATAAGCCAAACAAAGACAAATAGTATCTCACATATATATTTTATCTAAAATAGTCAAACTCATAGAAGACAGTAGAATGTTGGTGACAAGGTATAAAGTGAAAGTGAAAGTTGCTCAGTCATGTCCAACTCTTTGCAACCCCATGGACTATACAGTTCATGGAGTTCTTCAGGCCAGAACACTGGAGTGGGTAGCCTTTCCCTTCTCCAGGAGATCTTCCCAACCCAAGGATCAAACTCAAGTCTCCTGCATTGCAGGCAGATTCTTTACCAGCTGAGCCACAAGGGAAGCCACAAGGTGTAAGGTGAAGGTGAAGTCACTCAGTCTTGTCCGACTCTTTGCGACCCCATGGACTGTAGCCTACCAGGTTCCTCCATCCATGGAATTCTCCAGGCAAGAATACTGGAGTGGGTTGTGGGCTAGGGAAAATGGACAGATATTGATCAAAGGGTACAAAGTTTGCTATATGCAAGATGAGTAACTCTTAAAGATCTAGTATACAACACAGTAATATAATCATGTAAGGATGTGAGAGCCAGACTGTGAAGAAAGCTGAGCACTGAAGAATTGATGCGTTTGAACTGTGGTGTTGCAGAAGGCTCTTGAGAGTCCTTTGGACTGTAAGGAGGTCCAACCAGTTCATTCTAAAGGAGATCAGTCCTGGGTGTCCATTGGAAGGACTGATGCTAAAGCTGAAACTCCAATAATTTGGCCACCTGATGTGAAGAGTTGACTCATTGGAAAAGACCCTGATGCTGGGAGGGATTAGGGGCAGGAGGAGAATGGGACAACAGAGGATGAGATAGCTGGATGGCATCACTGACTCAATGGATGTGAGTCTGAGTGAACTCTGGGAGATGGTGATGGACAGGGAGGCCTGGTGTGCTGCAATTCATGGCATCACAAAGAGTCAGACACGAGGAGCAACTGAACTGAATTATATATAATCAAAAATATGAATCTGCCTGCCAATGCAGGAGATGCAGGAAATGCAGGTTAGATTCCTGTCAGGAACATCCTCTGGAGTAGGAAATGGCAAACCACTCCAGTATTCTTGCTGGGAAAACTCTATGGTCAGAGGAGCTGGTTGGGCTGAAGTCAATGGAGTCACAACAAGTAAGGGATAACTGAGCAAATGAGCACATACACGCGCGCACACACACACACACACACACAGAATAGTGTACACTTTAACTTTACTAGGAGGATAGATAGTATGTTCTCATTACAAACACACAAATATCTAACTATATAAGATGATGGATATGTTAATTAGTTTGATTGTGCTGAATATTTCACAATACATATATCAAAACACCTTAAACACAGACAAATTTTCTTGTCAAATTATACATCAGCTGGAACAAAAACACTACTACATTCATGGAAGAATGACACCTATTACTGCTGCCCTCAAAGACCTAATTCAGGATTCAGAGTTGGTTGTCCCATCTTATTTCATTAAATTCTTGAGTTTTTTCCTCAACAAGCAAACAACTAGATCCTAGAAGATTGTAATGAATTACTATAAAGTTAACAAAGAAATGGCCCTAATTATAGCTGCTCTGCAAAATGTGACATTCTTTTTTTCTAAAACAGATTGAAAAAGTATTGGGTCTGCACAGAAGAACTGTACGAAAAAGGTCTTAATGATCCAGGTAACCACAACGGTATGGTCACTCACCAAGAGCCAGACATCTTAGAGTGTGAAGTCTAGTCGACCTTAGGAAGCATTACTGCTAAAAACGAGAGTGGAGGTGATGGAATTCCAGCTGAGCTATTTCTAATCCTAAAAGAATATGCTGTTAAAAATGCTTCACTTAATACACCAGGAAATTTGGAAAACTCAGCAGTGACCACAGAACTGGAAAAGGTCAGCTTTCATGTACATCCCAAAAAAGGGCAATGCCAAAGAATGTTCAAATTACCACACAATTATGCTCATTTCACAAAATACCAAGATAGTGCTCAAAATCCTTTAAGTTAGGCTTCAACAGTACATGAACAGAGAACATCCAGATGTACAAGCTGGATTCAGAAAAGGAAGAGGAACCAGAAATCAAATTGTCAATATCCATTGGATCATAGAAAAAGCAGGGGAATTCCAGGAAAATATTTACCTCTGCTTTGTTGACTTCACTAAAGGCATTGACTGGGGATCACAAGAAACTCCAGGAAATTCTTAAAGAGATGGTGGCAGCATACCACCTTACCTGTCTCCTGAGAAACCTGTATGCAGGTCAAGAAGCAACAGTTAGAACTGGATATGGAAAAATGGACGGGTTCAAAATTGGGAAGGAGTATGCCAGGGCTGTATATTATCGCTCTACTTATTTAACTTTCTAGAGTACATCATGTGAAATGCTAAATCACAAGTTAGAATTAAGATTCTAATTCAAAATCACTGAAGATGGTGACTGCAGCCATGAAATTAAAAGACGCTTACTCCTTGGAAGAAAAGCTATGACTGCCATAGAAAGCATGTTAAAAAGAAGAGACATTATTCTGCCAACAAAGGTCCATCTAGAAAAAGCTATGATTTTTCCTGTAGTCCTGTCTGGATGTGAGAGTTGGACCATAAAGAAAGCTGAGTGCTAAACAACTGATGCCTCTGAACTGTGGTGTTGGAGAAGACTCTTTAAGAGTCCCTTGGACACCAAGGAGATCCAACCAGTCCATCCCAAAGGAGATCAGTCCTGAATACTCATTGGAAGGACTGATGCTGAGGCTGAAACTCCAATACTTTGTTCATCTGATGAACTCTGTTCAAGAGTTGACTCATTGGAAAAGACACTGATGCTGGCAAAGATTGAAGGCAGGGGGTGAAGGGTTCGATAGAGGATGAGATGGTTGGATGGCATCACTGACTTGATGGACATGAGCTTGAGGAAGTTCCAGGAGTTGGTGATGGACAGGGAATCCTGGTGTGCTGCAGTCCATGGGGTCACAAAGAGTCAGACACGACTGAGCGACTGAACTGAACTGAACTGAGAATGAAGATTGCTGGGAGAAATGTCAATAATCTCAGATAAGCAGAGGATGCCACTCTAACAGCAGAAAGTGAAGAGAAATGAAAGAGCCTCTTGATAAAGATGAAAGAGAAGAGTGAAAAGCTGGCTTAGAGAGTGAAAAGGCTGGCTTAAACTCAACATTTAAAAAACGAAGATTATGGTATCTGGTCCCATCACTTCATGGCAAATAGATGAGGAAAAAATGGAAACAGTGACAGATTTTATTTTGGGGGTTTCCAAAGTCTTTGCAGATGGTGACTACAGCCATGAAATTAAAACACACTTGTTCCTTGGAATAAAAGCTATGACAAAACTAGACAGCATATTAAAAAGCAGAAACATCACTGCTAACAAAGTTCCATATAGTCAAAGCTATGGTTTGTCCAGTAGTCATGTATGGATGTGAGAGTTGGACCATAAATAAGGCTGAATACTAAAGAACTGATGCTTTTGAACTGTGGTGCTGGAGAAGACTCTTGAGAGTTCCTTGGACATCAAGGAGAGCAAACAAGTCAATTCTAGAGAAAATCAACCCTGAATGTTCATTGGAAGGACTGATGCTGCAGCTGAAGCTCCAATACTTTGGGGCCTGGTGCAGAGAGCTGACTCATTTGAAAAGACCCTGATGCTGGGAAAGATTGAAGGTAGGGGGATAAGGGGGTGACAGAGAATGAGATGGCCGGATGGTACCATCAACTCAATGGACATTACTTTGAGCAGACTCTTGGAAATAATGAAGGATAGGGAAGCCTGGCGTGCTACAGTCTATGGGGTCGCAGTAGTTGGACATGACTGAAAAACAACAGAGTAGGTGGACATTGAGTAGTGAGTTCATTCTTTTCCATTCCAATCAAGATAGAAGTTTAGAAGCCTTACTCATTCGTGTGTGATCAACAATTTATACTTCTATACTTCTACAACTACAATAGTTGGTGACTGCAGCCATGAAATTAGAAGACACTTGCTTCTTGGAAGGAAAGCTATGGCAAACCTAGACAGCATATTAAAAGCAGAAACATCACTTTACTGACAAAGTTCCACAAGGTCAAATCTATGGTTTTACAGCAGTCATGAACAGACGTGAAAGTTGGACCCTAAAGAAGGCTGAGTGCCAAAGAATAGATTCTTTCGAATTGTAGTGTTGGAGAAGACTCTTGAAAGTCCCTTGGACAGTAAAGGAGATCAAACTAGTTAATCCTAAAGGAAAACAACCCTGAATATTCATTGGAAGAACTGATACTGAAGCTTAAGCTCCAATATTCTTCACCACCTGATGTGAAGAGTCGACTCATTGGGAAAGACCTTGATGCTGGGAAAGACTGAAGGCAAAAGGAGAAGAGGGCAGCTGAAAATGAAATGATTGGATAACATCCCCAATTCAGTGGACGTGAACTTGGGCAAACTCTGGGAGATAGTGAGGGATGGGGAAGCCTGTTGTGCTGCAGTCTATAATGTTGCAACAAGATGGACATGACTTAATGACTGAAAAAAATTAATATTTAATATGTCTGTCTTTATTGTCTTTATCCATGCTTATCCTTCTTGAATGTGAGAATATTGTAGGTCTTCCTGACTTCAATCCTTAGTGCTAAATCATTTGATTTTAATTAGTTTCTTTGGCTATTTACTCCTCTGAGCATGTTGATCACCCTACATCCAAAACTGGCTTTTAGAGCTGCAATTCTAGTTGAACCAGTGCTGACCCTCATGTGGGGTATCCAAGTATCCAGAAAGATATTAATCTTTATTTGAGCCAGTTGATAGTCTTCAAACATTGCATATAAACAAAGTGTTTTCTTCAGTTGAGACTTTCTGATTTTAATAGAATCAACCCTTTGATTACCTTATCATTGCTCTTGAGACAGACAGCACAAGGACACACTCTTAATTTTATTTAAAAGGCCCTTCATGTTCTGTCCTCTCTGTTCCCTTTCTTAAGTCACTCCCTCCCTCTCTCTCATCTCAAAACAGCCCTCCTTCTTCATCTAGTCATCCAATTACAATGGCTTTGTCTCAGTAATCAAACGCACCACAAAACACCAGTCAGTGGGCAGCATGTTGTGGAGGGCATCCCACATTAATTTTTTTAAAACACTTCTCCAGTTGTGATGAGAATATAATTTCTAATTTTTAAAAGCTATATTAGCTTTAATATTTCAGGTAACACTGGATATGTTATGGGGAGGGAGGTGGAAGGGGGGTTCATGTTTGGGAACTCATGTACACCCATGGCGGATTCATGTCAATGTATGGCAAAACCAATACAGTATTGTAAAGTAAAATAAAGTTAAAATAAAAATTAAAGAAAAAAAAAGAAAAAAGAATAATAAATAAATACCTGGAAGAGATAAAGTTTAGAACAATGATACATCATTGCTTATTGAAGGAGCAAATATTCATTTCTTACCGTGGGACCAACTCCAGTCAATGGAGGGTTTCTGATGTCTTCACTGAAAACAAAGCTGTGAAAACTCTGAGGTAGGAAAGAGGTTGTAGAGTCATGTTCTTCAATCAGATTTTTATATATTTGTGCTTGTGGTCGGGCTAGGCCTTTCAGTATTATATAAAATCCATCATTTCCAATCACTGAAAGAAAATAAAACCAAACAAGATATACTATAGACCTTATTTCAAAGGTGCTTTGATGTATATGTGTCTGCAATACATATTACAATTGCTTCCCTTTTAGCAGATTTCTTTTTATTTATTCATTGACAGTGACTTTAATGTAGCAGTTAGGCATCACAAAAATTTAGACAAATAACAAAGATATCTACACTTAGAGTACTATTTGCTGACAGCTATTTAATCAATCTCCTTA
>SJYQ01001066.1:133399-152711 GCA_006410935.1 Redunca redunca | reverse complement strand
CCTTATGGAACTGATAAATTCTAGGAAAGCATCGTGGTAACATATCAAGATTAATAGATTTAAGACAAAATGAGGAGCAAAGTGCCAGAAAAGCCCTTGAACTTTTTAAAATGTTTCTGTCCCCTTCAAAAGTGCCATTCTTTTTGTTTTATATAAATAGCAGTTTATCACTAATAATTTTCATTTATCTTTGTTCTAGACAGGATGAATCACTCATAGATCTGAGTAAAGAATATACTATGAAAAGAGAAATGGATCGTTACTAGGAAAAAGTTTTAGGTTTTTTTTTTTTTCAGCATTTCTTCTTTTCCATTTTCCAACTGTCCACAATCTGTCATCCAACCCCACTACCTAAAGTTCAAATATATGCCTGAAGGTCTGGAAGGCCCATTCGCTTGTGAAGGTTTGAATGAAACACTTTTAGTTTTTCTGAAGCCCATCACTTTGGAGAAGCACATAATGGGAACTGGATAATGTCGCTCATTTTCTCTGTCATTTACATTACATGGCTCCAAAGGAGGAAACTATTCAAGTGCACTGCTTTTCTCACCATTTGCTTATTAACTTGTAAATAAAAGCTTTACAAGTTGAGTTTAATGGATACCTGCATTTCTTTCTTTTTATGCCCTATGACAAGTCACCTGCTTGCCTTCTCTGCTTTTGTCTAAGCTGAGTCCGTAATGGGGGGTTCTTTTGTACACCATCTATACATCAGTTCAGTTCAGTTCAGTTCAGTTCAGTCTCTCAGTCGTGTTGGACTCTTTGCAACCCCATGAACCACAGCATGCCAGGCCTCCCTGTCCATCACCAACTGCCAGAGTCTACCCAAACCCATGTCCATTGAGTTGGTGATGTCATTTAACCATCTCATCCTCTGTCGTCCCCTTCTCCTCCCACCCTCAATCTTTCCCAGCATCAGGGTCTTTTCCAATGAGTCAACTCTTCCCATCAGGTGGCCAAAGTATTGGAGCTTCAGCTTCAACATCAGTCCTTCCAATGAACACCTAGGACTGATCTCCTTTAGCATGGACTGGTTGGATCTCCTTGCAGTCCAAGGGACTCTCAAGAGTCTTCTCCAACACCACAGTTCAAAAGCATCAATTCTTTGCTGCTCAGCTTTCTTTATAGTCCAACTCTCACATCCACACATGACCACTGGAAAAACCATAGCCTTGACTATATGGACCTTTGTTGGCAAAGTAATGTCTCTGCTTTTTAATATGCTGTATAGTTTGGTCATAACTTTCCTTCCAAGGAATACACGTCTTTTAATTTCATGGCCGCAGTCACCATCTTCAGTGATTTTGGAGACCAGAAAAATAAAGTCAGCCACTGTTTCCACTGTTTCCTCATCTATTTGTCATTAAACGATGGGACCAGATGCCATAATCTTAGTTTTCTGAATGTTGAGCTTTAAGCCATCTGTACATGGTGACTATAAAATAGTGATTTTCTTTAATCTTCACTAAAGCAAACATTGTGTTTCTTTGGATGCCTGAGCTTAAAATAAATAGTGGCTCAGATGGTAAAGCGTCTGCCTGCAATACAGGAGACCCAGGTTCGATCCCTGGGCTGGGAAGATCTCCTGGAGAAGGAAATGGCAACCCACTCCAGTATTCCTGCCTGGAGAATCCCAAGAACGGAGGAGCCTGGTAGGCTACGTCCATGGGGTTGCAAAGAGACGGACATGACTGAGTGACTTCACTTCACTTCATTAGTGGTGGGAGGGGGGTTCAGGATGGGGAACTCATGTACATCCGTGGCTGATTCATATCAATGTATGGCAAAACCAACACAGTATTGTAAAGCAAAATAAAGTAAAAATAAAATTTTTTTAAATTAAAAAATTTTTAAAAAATCACTTCTTATTGCAGATCAAAAAATAAATAAATAAATAAAACATTTAAAAATGAGGAGCTATGGAGTTTTTGAGATATAACCTCATAGAAAGACTAAAAGGGAATAAACTGAAACAAACAGCAGAGAAATAACATTAAGACTTAGTGGACTTCAAGTAAAGAAAAGGGCAAAATTGACATATATATATTAAGAGACAAAAATCCCTATATCAATAATTTCATAGCAATGTTGCAATGTTAATTTAAAGGTAGATGTTAATAAAACTTTTATCTATGAACCAATTCCATATTAGCCATTAAATTGGATTCTCTTCTAAGCTAATTTTCTTAGCTTTCTGAACTTTAGTTTGCCAGTCTTAAAAATGCCTTCTGCCCAGGCCATAAAATGAGATCCAGTGGGAAACTCTTGGGATCGATTAAATTAAGTAAACTATATCTATATAGCATATAGAGTTTACCACATGTAATATATATATACACACATATATATAAAGTATTTTATTATAGTAGCATAAACAATCTTTATATATAATGATCATCATATAGTACTCATGTTTTAGTACCATTTTCACCTAAGCTAGAAATATGTATGTGTATTATTCAGTATTTGAAATTAAAAAAATTGCTGCTCTTGTTAATATTTTATTGTCTAAGAAAACAGTTCACGAGAGGCTGACTAGGAAGCTGCCTTAAATGATGAAACTCAAAAAAATCCCTTGACCAGAAGAGACCAGAAGGTGCAAACAGCTGTGCAGAGTCCCAAGAACAAAACCAAAGCCTTAGCAGAAGATTGCAAGTCAGCAGCCTGTGATGAGAGGTTACTAGGGGGAATACTTTAAATAACAGCAGACGGAGGGAAATGCACACATGAATAAAGAAAAGGGAAAAAGAAAGACACCTGGTTGGACCTGTTTTATTTTGTTTTGTTTTTTTTTAGAGTTGGATGAACAGAGATTTACAAAGGTCAGATATTTAATGAGTTGACTGCTTTGATAGTGAAACACAAATGAGTTGCCAGAATTAGATGTCTTAAAAACTCAAGAGAAGGGTTGTAGCACATGTAGGCGTAAACACAGATAATAAAAATGTTTGATGTGTTTTAAAATATACACTATTGAAATGAATTGCAAAGTCTTATTTAACATAAATCTTCACATTTTAAAGTTGGTCTTTGTTAAGTAATGAAAGTTCATATTTTATCAGTTTATCACACAAGTCATTACAATACCTGGAGAATACAGTATTTGCTTCTAATTTTAGTTTTAAAACCTTTTATAAAAAACAAATAGCTACTTATAAACACTAGCACATAAATATACATTCATTGTGGAAAATTCAACAAAAAATATATGTGGATTTTTTTTTTTAATGTTGGCAATTTGGTCTCTGATTCCTTTGTCTTTTCTAAATCCAGCTTGAACGTCAGGAAGTTCTCGGTTCATGTACTGTTGAAGCCTAGCTTGAAGGATTTTGAGTATTACTTTGCTAGTGTGTGAAATGAGCACAACTGTACAGTAGTTTGAAAGTTCTTTAGCATTGCCTTCCTTTGGGACTGGAATGAAAACTGACCTTTTCCAGGCATGTGGCTATTGATGATCTCCAAATTTTCTGGCATATTGAGTGCAGCAACATCTTCTTTTACAGCATCATCTTTTAGGATTTGAAATAGCTCAGCTGGAATTCCATCATCTCTACTAGCTTTGTTCATAGTAGTGCTTCCTAAGGTCCACTTGACTTCATACTCCAGGGTGTCTGGCTCTAGGTGAGTGATCACACCATCATGGATATCCACACCGTTACAACCTTTTTTCTACAATTCTTCTGTGTATCTTTGCCACCTCTTCTTAATTATATCTGTTTCTGTTAGGTTCTTGCCATTTCTACCCTTTATTGTGCCCATCTGTACATGGTATCTCTATATCTTTCCCTTGACATCTCTACTTTTCTTGAATAGACCTCTAGTCTTTCCCATTCTATCATTTTCTATTTATTTTCATAGTTCGTCTAGGAAGGCTTTCTTTTCTCTCCTTGCTGTTCTCCAGAACTCTGCACCAGTTGGGCGTTTCTTCTCCTTTTTCCTTTGCCTTTCACTTCCCTTTTTTTCTCAGCTATTCGTATGGCCTCCTCAGACAGCCATTTTGCCTTCTTGGATTTCTTTTTCTCTTGAATGGTTTTGATCACTGCCTTCTTTACAATGTTGCAAATCTCCGTCCATTGTTCTTCAGGTACTCTATCAGATCTAGTCACTTGAATCTATGTGTCACTTCTATTGTATAATCATAAGGGATTTGCTTTGGTCCTACCTGAATGGCCCAGTGGTTTTCCACACTTTCTTCAATTTAAGTCTGAAAGTTTCACTAAGGAGCTCATGACCTGAGTCACAGTCAGCTCCAAGTCTTGTTTTGGCTGACTTTATACAGTTTCTCCATCTTTGTCTGCAAAGGATATAATCAATCTGATTTCAGTATTGACTGTCTGGTGATGCCCATATGTAGAATTTTCTCTGTGTTGTTGGAAGAGGGTGTTTGCTATGACCAGTGTGTTCTCTTGACAAAATTGTTAGCCTTTGCCCTGCTTCATTGTGTACACCAAGGTCAAGCTCACCTGTTATTCCAGGTATCTCTTGACTTTCTACTTTTGCATTCTAATCCCCTATGTGGAAGAGAACATTGTGTGTGTGTGTGTGTGTGTGTGTGTGTGTGTGTGTGTGTGTGTTAGTTCTAAAAGTCCTTATAGGTCTTCATAGACTTCCACATGAGTCATCGGGGCATAGATTTGGATTACTCTGATATAGAATGGTTGCCTTGGAATCAAACCGAGATCATTCTGTTGCTTTTGAGATTACACCCATGTACTGCATTGTGGATTCTCTTGTTGACTATGAGGTTTACTCCATTCCTTCTAAGGGACGCTTTCCCCTAGCAGATATGACGGTCATGTGAATTAAATATGCCCATTCCCATCCATTTAGGTTCACTGATTCCTCAAATGTCTATGTTCACTCTTGCCATCTCCTGTTTGACCACATCCAGTTTAGCTTGATTTATTCAGTATTGCTCTTTTAGGCCTGGAGTTTACTTTCACCACCTGATACATCCACAAGTGGGTGTCATTTCTGCTTTGGATCTGCCTCTTCATTTTTTCCTGCAGCTATTTCTCTGCTATTCCCCAGTAGCATATTGGATACCTACTGACCTGGGAGGCTCATCTTTCAGTGTCATATGTTTTTGCCTTTTCATAATTTTCTAATAGGTATTAAACAAATGCAAAAGAATAATGTTTAAATCTGTTGGTTTAGGTGTGTGCGTGTGACTCTGTGTGTGTGATTATTTATATGCCACCGCCCCAAAATATTAACATAGAAAATGCTTTTGTTAATGCATCCTTTATATCCCTGCTCAAGGCACTAGAAATTAAAACGGGAAACTTAACTAAAATTTGTCTGAAGTTTTTGTTTTTGTTTTTCTCAATATCTGCGTCAAATAAGTACTCTGACCACTTACTGTCTTAACTATGAAAATCAGTGCTAGATTCTTATTGAATATGTGTGTCAATAAATGGTTTTCAAAGTGTGGTTCCCAGACTAGCAGAAACCCCTGGAATCGTATTGGAAATGCAAATTAAGCTTCATCCTAAATCTACTGAATCAGAAACCTTAGGTGCTGAGCACAGAAACACATCTCAGTGAGTCCTGAAGGATTCTGATGCATGTTCAAAAGGGAGAAACACCACTGTAGACTTTTAAAATCTAATTACCAAAATGTGAAGTGTTATTTGTTTCACCACTTATAACTTTACAAATTATATACATCCAAACACTACACTCTAGCTTGACAAGTGAAATTAAGATTATTATGACAGAAAACTCAAAATAGTGATACATGTTTTGTCTTGCTAAATTTTCCTCCACATTAGTCAGTTTACCTGTGCTGCCTTTTATCCAGGTTTCAGAAATGACATTCTTACTAAGTATTTTCAGATGCTCATCAAGTAGTTGAGAGGTTAAATCTGGAATCGTTTTCAGCATCTTCCACACAATGTTGTGTTCAGATGGAGTCCTGTGAATGGGCCTTAAAGTAAAAAAGATTGCATATTAAGAGGCTATAGCATAAATACAAAGAAACAGACAGACCAAAAAATCCTTCACTTTTGAGTTTCCAAATTTGTTTATTCTTGTTTTTAAAATGGTTGCTCAAGAATAAGTGATAGTGTTCTCTTTTGTCTTAAACATCTTTAAAATGTGTTCTCCTTTCAAGATAAAGAAAGTTTCATGCACCTCCATGAAACTTTAAAGTATAGGGGTATTAAACAGTGGATTTACCTATTTAATAGAAAACTCAATGCTTCAGTTTTAAGATTATATCTCTCATTATTAGTCATTATAATAACAATACTTTTTTAGACAGTAAAATGATTGATGTTTTAGCTATTATTTATTCTTTATTTTAAAAATGCTATTACAGTCAGAGCAAATGAATCTGTAATTTAGCATTTGAGAATATAAATGTTAAGTTGAAAGATGCATGTGTAATCTTAAATAAAACACAGTTATCCTATGATAGATGATATTTATTTACTTTTCATTCAGTTCAGTTGCTCAGTCATGTCCAACTCTCAAACCCCATGGACTGCTGCACTCCAGGCTCCCTGTCCTTTATTATCTCCCTGAGTTTGCTCAAATTCACATCCCTTGAGTCAATGATACCAACCAACCATTTCATCCTCTGTCACCCCCTTCTCCTCCTGCCCCCAATCTTTCCCAGCATCAGGGTCTTTTCAAATGAGTCAGTTATTTGCATCAGGTGGTCAAAGTATTGGAGCTTCAGCTTCAGCATCAGTCCTTCCAATGAACACCCAGGACTGATTTCCTTTAGGATGGACTGATTTGCTCTCCTTGCTGTCTGAGGGGCTCTCAAGAGTCTTCTCCAACACCACAGTTTAAAAGCATCAGTTCTTCAGCGCTCAGCTTTCTTTATGGTCCAGCTCTCACATCCATACACGACTACTGGAAAAACCACAGCTTTGACTGTACGGACCTTTGTCAGTAAAGTAATGTCTCTGCTTTTTAATAAGCTGTCTAGATTTGTTATAGCTTTTCTTCCAAGAAGCAAGCATCTTTTAATTTCGTGGCTGCAGTCACCACCTGGAGTGATTTTGGAGCTAAAGAAAATAAAGGCTGTCACTGTTTCCATTGTTTCCCCATCTATTTGCCATGAAGTGATGGGACCAGATGCTTTCTGAATGTTGAGTTTTAAACCAACTTTTTCACTCTCCTCTTTCACTTTCATCAAGAGGCTTTTTACTTCTTCTTCACTGTCTGCCATAAGGATGGAGTCATCTGCATATCTGAACTAACTGATAGTTCTCCTGGCAATCTTGATTCCAGCTTGTGCTTCCTCCAGCCCAGCATTTCTCATGATGTACTCTGCATAGATGTTAAATAAGCAGGGTGACAATATGCAGCCCTTGACATACTCATTTACCAATTTTGAACCAGTCTGTTGTTCCATGTCCAGTTCTAACTTTTGCTTCTTGATCTATATACAGATATCTCAGGAGGCAAGTAAGGTGGTCTGGTATTCCCATCTCTTTAAGAAATATTCTTAAGAAATAGTTTCGAGTAAACTAGCACCCCATTTAACAACATTTAAAACTGTGTAATTCAGATGCAATAATAAAGAACTAGTATTTAGAAATGGCGTGATATTATAACCAAATCCTGAAATAAATGTCATTGATTAGCAATGAAACAGAGGATGACAAGGAAATAATATCACAGATTTTAAAAATAGACATATGTTTTTAGTGTTAAAACATTTGATATGGTAATTGCCTGCAATAATTTGAAAGATAGACCAAGTGCCTAGAAAACCTGTAGCTTCTCTGATAATAGTTGGGCAAACCCAGAAAGTTACTGGGTTTTGTTTGCTCAGAGTTAGTTATATTATAATAATTCATGCAGCCATGAATTATTACCTGGGTAAAATTTACCAGTTATCAAGCTAAATGAAAAGGATTAGAGAAGATTTGGAAATGAATCATATTGTTAGATATATATAATAGCCACATCTACCAATACGGATGAGTAGCCTAATGTTTTTCATCAAATTGGAAAGATTTGGCTATTCTCTCTTCAAATATTCTCTCTCTTTTATTTGTTCTCTCCCTCTGGAATTCTCACTGTGTTGATTTTGGTATACTTGGTGATGTCCCACGGGTCTCTGAGGCTCTGTTCATCCTTTTTATTCTTATTTTTTCTGTTCTTCTGACTGGATCATCTTAATATATACATCTTCTTGAAGTTTATCAAACTTTTCTTCTGCCAGAGCTAATCTATTGTTGAACCCTTATAGTGAAGCTTTTATTTGTTACTGTACTTTTAAACTCCATAATCTCTATTTGTATCTTCTTTGTAATTTCTTTTAGTGATATTATCTATGTGGTGAGACATTATCATTCTCACCAGTGGGTGAAAGTGTTAGTCACTCAGTCGTGTCCAGCTCTTCACAGTCCCTTGGACTGTAGCCTTCCAGGCTCCTCTGTCCACGGAATCCTCCAGGGAAAAATACTGGAGTGAGTCGTGATCTCCTCCTCCAGGGAGTCTTCCTAACCCAGGGGATGAATCCGCGTTTGCTGAATTTCAGGGGGATCCTTAATGTCTAAGGGTGTGTGCCCTACGTGTGTGTGTGCTTAGCTGCTCAGTCATTTCTGATTCCTTGCAACACCATGGACCGCAGCCCGCCAGGCTCCTCTGTCCATGGGACTCCCCAGGCCAGAATCCTGGAGTGGGTTGCCATGCCCTCCTCCAGGGCATCTTCCCAACCCAGAAACTGAACCCAGGTCTCCTGTACTGCAGGCGAATTCCTTACCATCAGAGCTATAGTGTGCAGCTAACCCTCTGTTCATTTCACTTATTCATCTAATACTCGTTTGGAGATTTTCTTAAATGCTTGAACTATTAAGTCACCCAACTTTTGCCAGTGGGAAGGCTCTTTTCATGTTCAACTTTAATTCATTAGATACAGTTTCCTTTATTTCTTTGAACCTCTTCATAATGGTAGATTTAAAATCTTCGTCTACTAAGTCTAACATTTGAATCTAAGGGCATTGTTTGTTCTTGGCTGCTTTTTCCCCTACAAATGGGAGACACTTGTTATCTCTTTGCATGTCTCATAATTTTTGTTTAAAATTAAACAGTTTGGATAATGTAGAAAATCTGAAAATAACTTTTCCCCTCCTTCCCAGGGCTAAATAAGAGCAAAACGCTGTGAATGTGGCTTCTCCAGGACACTGTGTAGCAGTGATCTGGGACTGGGTTGTTAAGGTGCTTCTGAACAATCTGCCCTCCCAGAAGTTGCAAGGCTGCCAGTTTTCAAGACCATCACAGAACTGGAGATAGAAGGATTAAAACAGGTCAAGATAAAAAGCTACAAACTCTGCTGTTTGTCTTGAATAAATGCTCCTCATTTTGTTACATGCATTTGATTAATTTCAGAGTTCTGAAAAAAAATGCATTTTGACAGTCTTTGCCAGTATTTCATTGCTTGTATAGAGGAGCAGATATACAGAGGTCCTCATTTTGCCTTTCTAGGACACCCAACACCCCTAGTTTCCTCCCACAGCACAAAGTCAGCGTCGATTTAACTCACTTAATGACAAGCGGTAGGAAGCGCATGTGGCCCTTGTGGGTGGGACAATCAAAACCATTTGTAAAATAATATTACTAACAGAAGGCATTAAAAGAAATGAAGCTTAAAAGTCTGGAAGTCATCCCAAAATTATAACTATTAGTTTGATTAAAAAAAAAAAGAATGGGCTTATAATTTACATATTCTGACTGAAAATGAAAACCATTTCTTTTCTTCAACTAACATAATCTTATTCTGGAAATCCTATTCCTGATAGATAGGATTTATATACTCCTACCTTTCAGCTTAATTCTGTCTTTCCTACTCAAGCACTCAAGAATTTTCAAATATTTGGAATGTCGTGCTTGGAAAATGAGCAACAAGAGAGGGGCTGTGAGTCGCCCCCAGGCTCCCATCGCCACGTGCCTGCCCCCGTGGGCACTTGTCTTTAGGGCGTCTGAGGCTACACCCTGACAATGAAATCCCCGATGAAATCCCCCCAACAGTTTTCAGTGCGGTCTAACACACACCCTTGTGTTTACTATCTTCAAAATGTTGGAATAAGAGATCCAGTTCTGAAAACCTGACCTTCACTTCCTCTCTCTAAACTGGACTTCTTTTCTCTTTCAACCTCTAATTTCTCATCTGGCAGGAATTTTTACACACATCATACCCACTTCTTCTTACCACATCTTCTTGATCTACTCTGAATGTAGAAAAATTTGAGTGAAAGGAACCAGATGAACAAAAAGAAGACATCCATGTATTGAGAGATGCTTCAACAACTATAGTGTCCAAACTAGTGCCACTAAATAAGGAGTCGCTTAATTCTGCCATTCTTATCATTATCATCGTTAGGAATTATCAGGGCACTTGCAGTGGTGTTAAAGAAAGGTTATTCCTTTTGCATGTTCATGTACTCATCTTTATTTCTATTTCTAGCCCCGATTCCAGCTGGTGACAAAAAGCAACATCTTAATATATTCCAAGTATTTCAGGCATTACAGTTGCAAGCAAAACAATGATGTGATTTCTCTTCCATGCCTTGCTCTCCTGGTGATCACCTCAAACTTAGGAGCTTATCAAGAGCCATGATAAGTAGGCCTGTGGCTTCTGATCACCAGCGCCTGCGTGCATTGGCATCTGCTGAATTCTGTTATGTGTAGCCATTGGCATTCATACTATCATTCCCTGAACCTCTGCTTGTTTCAAGTTATAGGGGCAAATGATCTATACCGTGTAAAACTCTTGTTAACCTGTTGACTTTTTCACTTTCCACTAATTCATCACACTTCGTCCTGGTGAGAAGAGAGTTTGATCATTTTAGAAAACCTATCTGTGGCTGTGGGAAAGTGGTTAGTATTCTCTTACGGTCTCTATACTCCTAACACTAATCTACTTAAATTTGTAGATGAAATGGAGCTTCTGCATTTTTTTTCAATTAATCTAGCTTTCCTAATAATCCCTAACTTACTAGGTTGAAGAGTAAAATAAACAAAATTTCTTGCACTTGTTTCTTATCAGTACGACATCTTCTAGTCAATTTAAATAATGAGACTACACAAAGTTTAACTTCCAACACTGGCAGACTCACGTGGCCTTTTTAAAAAGATTTAAACTCTTTCATAAAAGTGTTTGTCTTCCATTGCTACTCCACTCACAACTCTTCTCCCCGAGAGGGGATTCAAGCATGTAAGAGGATTGACTGGGTCCTTGTAGCAGTGGCTATAAAAGCAGTTAGACTCCACGTGCAGAAAATTTTGTTGAAGAAATATTATAAGTTAAATTAAAAGACACATAAATAGAGCCATTTAACTTGAGTAGGATGCTTGCCAATAAAATTGTAGTAAATCAGAACATGCAGGTGCAAGTAAATGGAGAGAGCAGCGGTGGAAAATGCTATAAGAAGCAATATTTAGACTAAAAAAGAGGTTTACTTCTTTAAGGATACAGAGTTAAGGATGATTAAAAAGAAACTGAAATACTAAAATATTCTAAGTGAAGAACAAATCATTCTAACACTCTATTACACACACACACACATAACAACAAAAAAACTTGCAAAATATTTCTTGGAATCAGAATTCAGGAGGAATGCTAATTGCAAGAAAAATGTATTAAGGAAGAGTTGCCAGAAGGCCCATGAAGTTCTCTAAAATTAAAAGTAAACTTCAGAGAGGCTGATTAACTTTTTCTTCTCAGTGACTTATAAACATCAAAGAAAATATCTTTAGGTCCTGTCATAAAACAATTAGTTTTTAATTGGAAATGAAGATATTTGTTGGACAAAGCTGATTCATATAGTTAAAGAGCTGTCAAAGAGGAATTGAGATTATTCTGTCAGGCAATTTGAGTAAAAGCTATAAAGAAATCACATTTTCTAATTAAAAGTGCAATTAAAAATTAAAAACAATGGAACAGATCCTTGAGAATGTATATAAAAATTCAAATATTTAGCTCCTTATCAAGTCCTCCTGCTGTTTGAGTGCCTATTTTCTTTCAATAATGGTTTAAAACATCCAACCAAAGAGAAGGCACCAGGGAGCTCAGTCTTCTGTACTGTGGGAAACTTGGTATTCCTTCAATATCCCTGAGAATTGGGGGGAAGCTTATGTTTCCCCAAGTTACTTATTATCATTATCCCATTCTCATTGAATATTTAAGCTCTGGTCTGGACAGCAAAATTGGCTGTGGTCAGTATTGCTTTGTTTACTTTTAAATAACATCTTATTACCACATATGAGATTGAGATCATATGGAGAACAGATTACTACTTGTTTGCAATGTTTAATATTTTTACTAATGCTCTCAAGTGGTTTTATATATGTATATACATATACATATATATATATGTGGATGGGATGGGGCTTGCCAGTGGCGACCCAGTGATAAAGAGCCTGCCTGCCAATGCAGGAGACATAAGAGACACTGGTGCAGTCTCTGGTTTGGGAAGATCCCCTGGAGTAGGAAGTAGCAATCCACTCCAGTGTCCTTGCCGGGAGGATCCCAGGGATAGGAGAGTCTGGCAGGATGCCGTCCAGAGGGTTGCAGAGACAGACATGGCTGAAGCAACTTAGGGTGTACACAAGGATTGGATAGGAGCAATGGTGTTCAAACACACACAGTCACAGAACACTTTGTTCAAACTAAATCTTACACAGACTTGTGTATAAATGAACGCAGACCTCACTAGTGAGTGGGAGGCTAGATGAGTTTCCAAACCAGACCCAGTTCTCCTCCTTCACAGTGAAGCAGTGAGAGAGTCACAAAGCCAATGTACAGTTACACAGAATCCAAGGTTCCTTTCAACATGAATGTTCTATTATTTTATTTAGTTGATTGTCCACCATTTCAAAATTCTTTATATTATCATAAATTACTGGGAATTATATTTCCTAAATCCAATCTCCTCCTTTTTAAAATAAGAAAAATGAGGCTTACATATATTAGGTAATTTGTTCAGGGTCACATTGATAAGAAACTGTAGTCAGAATTTTATTCCAGTAGTCTCATTCTGGATCCTTGGTTCCCATCCACTTAGCTAAACCTTCACTATAGTTGTTTTCTTTCTTTCTTTCTTTCTTTTTTTTTTTTGAGTTATTGGATAATTGAGTTAGGGCAGGGACTATTCCAGGTTTTAGTGAGCATGACAAATTATAAAGCATAAATTTATAAATTACAAAATTGGAACAAATGTCTTTATTTAGGAAGGGAAGCTTATTCCTTAGTCCATAAGGACTTAAACTAATGACATGAACTAAGGGCTAAACTAAGATCATGGCATCCGGTCCCATCACTTCATGGAAAATAGATGGGGAAGCAATGGAAACAGTGGCTGACTTTATCTTTTGGGGGGCTCCAAAATTACCATACATGGTGACTGCAGCCATGAAATTAAAAGATACTTACTCCTTGGCAGGAAAGTTATGACCAACCTAGACAGCATATTAAAAAGCAGAAACATTACTTTGCTGACAAAGGTCCATCTAGTCAAGGCTATGGTTTTTCCAGTAGTCATGTATGGATGTGAGGGTTGGACCATAAAGAAAGCTGAGCATCAAAGAATTGATGCTTTTGAACTGTGGTGTTGGAGAAGACTCTTGAGAGTCCCTTGGACTGCAAGGAGTTCCAACCAGTCCATCCTAAAGGAGATCAGTCCTGAGTGTTCATTGGAAGGACTGATGCTGAAGCTGAAACTTCAATACTTTGGCCACCTGATGCAAATAACTGACTCAATGGAAAAGACCCTGATGCTGGGGAAGATTGAAGGCAGGAGGAGAAGGGGACAGAGGATGAGATGGCTGGATGGCATCACTGACTCAATGGACATGAGTTTGAATAAGCTCTGAGAGTTGAAGATGGGCAGGGAAGCCTGGCATGCTGCAGTCCGTGGGGTCGCAAAGAGTCGCACACGACTGAGCAACTGAACTGAACTGAGGAAGGGAAGCAGGGACAATAAATTAAAAGTTTTAAAAGCTAGACAATTTCAAACATCATCAAAACCAGAAAAATAGTACAGAATTTTTAAATTAGTTGTATAAGTACATCTAGATAGTGGAGGACAGAGGGGCCTGGCAGGCTGCAGTCCATGGGGTCACAAAGAGTCGGACAGGACTTAGCAGCTGAATAGCAACAACTATTATATTTGCTATTCTAAAATTTTTACTGCATTTCTTACATTTTTTTACCTCTTTGTATGACACCAATTTTAAGTCATTTTTATTGAAAAAACAAAAGTGAGCTTGGTGAGTAAAAATTTTTAAATTTGTTCTCAATAATTTAAAATTTTTTTTAAAAAAACATTAGAATTCCTGTCAAATTTGGGAATATCTAAATCCACATTTGTTTCATGCATGAGCCTTAAAATGTGGAAAGCTTTTCCATGGATTCTATTCTCTCCTGATACATTTCAAAGTATGTACCATTTGACTGCTCACGTGTTTCTGTTACCAGGTTGCCATATGGTGATGGTAATTCTGATCCAGTCAAGATGTTTTGGGTCCTCTCAGTGAGTGATAGGGTTAATGCTGACAGTCATTCATACACTAGAACAGTGAGCAGCAATACTGCATGTACAACAATGACTAAGAATCAAATATTATATCCCACTAGACCAAAATGATATGTATCTTTAACTCAATTCTCCCTAAACTGGACCCACAAAGCGCCAGAAGCCACTCCAATGCCAGGTGTCAGGAATGTCAAGTAAAGAAAAGAAAGTTGGCAGGCTAAGAGAAAACAAGTGATTAAAGTTAAAATATCTTACTTTTGTGAATTTTACAAAAATTTATGACCATGTGAATACATTTCTAAGGCCTCTCCCAGGGCTGTGGAAGGAACCTGTGCTGATCAAATGACAGGCCTAAAGACAAAGCTTCATTACCTTCAGGGTAAATCTACCTGTGAATTAAGGTCTAGTTATTAAGCAAAAGGAACAATAAGAAGAAAATAGCATCAATAATCAGACTGGATTAAAAACTGAAGGCTTTGAATCTGGAGTGAAAAGAGGTAGAAATTTTTTTAAGGCATGAAGGAGGAACATAGAGCAAGATAAAAGTATCAGCCTGAATTAAAGACCATGGTGAAACTTGCTCAGGTTTACAATTTGGGAAAAGAAAAAAAGGTCTACATTATAGTGTGGATTACCAGCTGGGAGTAGAATACCAGCGAGCCTATTCCATTTGATTATATCTGTCCCTAGAGTCCACACCTGGTGCACCAAGGAACCCCAAAACTTGCTGCAACTGGATGGTGTTATGTTTGGAAATACAAAAGCATTTTCAGCTAAAATTTCTGGGTTTTAGCGAGAATATAACATTTGATCCAATGTTCTGTGAACCACAGATTATTGGGATAAAAAAACTCCAGCTGAAAAGATCACTTTAATTAAAGGATGCACACACTCATATCCTTGGGCCTCCTTACTAATTTTAAAGGCATTATTTGTCAAAGGAACAAAATTATTTAAAACAGTTAAAAATGTGATTTTCCCCAAATGTCATTTATTTTTCTCCATTTCCCCTTTATGCTTTCAACTAATCTAGTATAAAATTATTTTCATGGAATCTAGTGTGCACCAGAACTTTTCTTGAATCACTGATTATTAATAGGCACATCATCTTCTGTCTGAC
The DNA here is from genome assembly GCA_006410935.1 of Redunca redunca. Lineage (NCBI taxonomy): Eukaryota > Metazoa > Chordata > Mammalia > Artiodactyla > Bovidae > Redunca > Redunca redunca. Next base: position 137,093 of record SJYQ01001066.1, on the reverse strand, counting down.
TTCTCATTTGAATTGCCTAATCAGTTAAGGATGAATGAACAGAATAACTATTTTATTTGATCATCCAAATTCAGGTGACAAGTGTTGATCATTATCAGTTTTTCCAGAAATTAGGTTTGGTCAGTCATGAAATGCAGACACCAGAGTCACAGGATGGTTTGGGCTTTCTTTGCTATTCTTAAACAATGTTGAAAATGAAAAGATCAGTGACAACAACTTTAACTCTTCTTTTCAAGCTTAGAATGTATATATTATACAAAATAGACAATTTTTTAAAATGTCTCTTCTTTTTGTCTGGAGAGGACGAGTAGGGCTTTTCCTTGTGGGGCGAAAAAAATCAAAAGATACATACCTCCAAGATAAAATAACAGATTTTCTATCATTTCTCAGGGATGTGATTAAAGAACATACTAAACTAATCTGCAGATTGAAAAATTTTAGGAGAAGCAGGTCATAAATCAAGTTTCAAAGAACTTAATTTATATTTCTTTAGGAATCCAACACCAAATTAGAGAATTTGAGACCCTTCAGGCAAGGTACCTCATCAAAGAACATTTCTTTAACATCTTTCACAGACTTGGTTCCTAAGACCTTAATGGTTAACAGTAGCCACACATAAAGGGCATAAGATCTCAAAATATTTCAAAAGTCACCTACAATCTCACTTCCTAAACATGCTCAGGTTCAATAAATAAGATAACCATGGAGTACCAAAGTGCACAGAGGTTTAGAACTTAGAGGTTTAGAACATTTCCCTGGAGAAGGAAATGGCAACCCACTCCAGTATTCCTGCCTGGAGAATCCCATGGACAGAGGAGCCTGGGGGACTATAGTCCATAAGGTTACACAGAGTCAGACACGACTGAATCGACTTAGCACACATCTTTTGTCGTTACACGTTTGAAAGAGCTGCTTCCGAGAAACAAAATTGATGTGATGGATTTCTCTGTAAGAGAGATTGACAAGCAGTTTTGTCAGGAACCTTAATTATTCTCAACTTAATCACCTTACTTCTCTTCTTATGCTCAGAGGAATATAATGACTACATGTTAAAATCAGAAGGCAAACAGTAGCTTCTACCCATATTTGGATTTTTTTTTTTTTTTTTTTGGTCAGCTAGAAAAGAGCCCATATTATCTGATCATTTATTCATTTTTTATTCACCAAGTAGTTTTGTGCAATGGTTGATTTTTAGATATTATTCTAAATGTTGGCGTTTTTGTTTATGTCATGTCAGACTCTCTTGTGACTCCCTGGGCTGTATCCCACAGGCTCCTCTGTCTTTGGGATTTCCCAGGCAAGAATACTGGAGTGGGTTGCCATTTCCTTCTTCAGGGGATTTTCTTGATCCAGGGATTGAACTCATGGTTTCTGCATTGGCAGGCAGACTCGATGGACATGAGTCTGAGTGAATTCACCACTGTGCCACCAGGGAGGCCCAAATATTGGCATCATACCATAAAGGAAAAGACAACTATGTTCCTTATCTTCCACAACATAAAATACAGTGAAGAAGTCAGATATTAAAGGAAACATATGACTGTGGATTGCAGGCTTCCCTGGTGGCTCAGATGGTAAAGAATCCACTCACAGTGTGGGAGACCCTGGTTTGACCCCTGGGTTGGGAAAATCCCCTGGAGAAGGAAATGGCAACTCACTCCAGTATTCTTGCCTGGAGAATTTCATGGACAGAGGAGCCTGGCAGGCTTCAGTCCATGGGGTCGCAAAAAATTCAGACATTACTGAACGATTAACACACGGCTATGGAGGGGCTTCCCAGGTAACACTAATGGTAGAGAACCTGACTGCCAAGCAGGAGACAAGAGAAGCAGGTTCGATGCCGAGTCGGGAAGAAGATCCTCTGAAGGAGGGAACAGCAACCCGCTCCAATATTCTTGCCTGGAGGATCCCATGGACAGAGGAGACCAGCAGACTACAGTCCATTGCACTGCATGGAGTCGGACATGATTGAAGTGACTTAGCACGCAGGACACGTGGCTGTGGAACTTCTATAAAACTACTGTGAAGCGTAGAGCACTGTTCTATGGAAAGTAATAGAGGCTCCCCTAGTCTAGTTGGGTCAAAAATATTCCAGAAGAATAAATTGGGCAATGGAGAAAGGGAGGATACCACTGTTGAAGGTATAAGGAATTTCATGCTCAAAGGTCCAGAGTCAAGTATTCAAGAAAGACTGGGAAAGACAGTCCAGACAAATCAGAGCAGAGAAGCCAAGGAGCAAATAGGACATGGAATGAGGCCAAAGTGACAGAAAGGTAAAATCCCAGGGGCACTGTGAACTCTGTTAAGAATTTTAGACTTTGCCATAAGAAAAGTTAAAGTCATCCAAAGACTTTCGTTATGAGTAATAACTACAGGGATTTGCATTTTTTTGCTCTGGCCATACAAAGGAGGATGGATTAAAACTAATGCACTGTGATCAGTTAGAAAGCTATTACAAAAGATTGTACAATTTCATCTAGCAGGTTGGGTTTTTAAAATCAGTTTGGAATATATTTAGTGAATTTTATGGGTCAAGAAAAAAGCAGTATAATTCAATCTCAAGAAGACTCCTCCATTGGAATAACACCAGTATCCACCAGTATTATCACTATCATAACAGGAGAGACTTCTTTTGTCAGGATTGCTGACTAGTAAGACCACTTTAAAAGTTTTCCAGTCTAAACTAATTGTGACTATATTTCAGTTACTGTCAAAATGCTAGCCAGAAAAAAATAAAATATAAGAAATGCCCTACTATTATCCTCTTTAACATATATTTTAGAGTGTTCTCTTTCCTTATCTAATGTTAGGATCAAGGAAATAGACAAACTTAAATTTCATTAGATTAGCTCTAACATTTCCGTGATCTGAGGGGAAATAAATCCTTAACAAAGTCACAAACAGTTACATGTGTCTGGTGGATAGATAAGTAGGTATTTACATAGGTGGTACCATCACTTCATGGGAAATAGATGGGGAAACAGTGGAAACAGTGTCAGACTTTTGGGGGGGGGTGCTCCAAAATCACTGCAGATGGTGGTGGCAACCATGAAATTAAAAGACGTTTACTCCTTGGAAGAAAAGTTATGACCAACCTAGATAGCATATTCAAAAGCAAAGACATTACTTTGCCAACAAAGGTCCATCTAGTCAAGGCTATGGTTTTTCCAGTTGTCATATATGGATGTGAGAGTTGGACTGTGAAGAAGGCTGAGTGCCGAAAAATTGATGCTTTTGAACTGTGGTGTTGGAGAAGACTCTTGGGAGTCCCTTGGACTGCAAGGAGATCCAACCAGTCCATTCTGAAGGAGATCAGCCCTGGGATTTCTTTGGAGGGAATGATGCTGAAGTGGAAACTCCAGTACTTTGGCCACCTCATGCAAAGAGTTGACTCATTGGAAAAGACTCTGATGCTGGGAGAGATTGGGGGCAGGAGGAGAAGGGGACGACAGAGGATGAGATGGCTGGATGGCATCAAAGACTCGATGGACATGAGTCTGAGTGAATTCCGGGAGTTGGTGATGGACAGGGAGGCCTGGCGTGCTGCTATTCATGGGGTCGCAAACGGTCAGAGATGACTGAGCGACTGAACTGAACTGAACTGAGACATATATATATATATAGCTGTATTTCAGTATCTATCTGTAGCTTATATATCTACTTATCTCAAGTAGATGTATATATAGATATTGAA
>SJYQ01001066.1:104240-130183 GCA_006410935.1 Redunca redunca | reverse complement strand
ATATCTATAGATAGCTATTGAAATATAACTATATAACTATTTTAATTTTAAAAAATGTTACTTTTTGAAGGCTGGTACTAAAAATGACATATTTTTATTTCTCCATATCTGTTTGGTTAGGCTTTGAGGAAAAAATACTGCACTGCATGATTTTGTCTTCCCAGGTGGCACTACTCATAAAGAACCTGCCTACCAAGGCAGGAAACATAAGAGACACGGGTAAGACCTTCCTTCCCGGGGTAAGGAAGATCCCCTGGAGTAGGAAATGGCAGCCCACATGCCTTGGTGGCTCAAACAATAAAGAAGCTGCCTTCAGTGCAAGAGACCTTATTGTATGCTTGTGTGTGTATTTATGTATTTTCTTTTCTTGTTCTTGACAGTTATCTCCTACTAGACTGTAAGCAAATAAAAGTGAGGTTTTATTACATTCTGTATTATCTGTTGTTCAGTCACTAAGTCATTTCCGACTCTTTGTGACCCCATGAACCACACCACACCAGGCTTTCCTGTCTTTCGCTGTCTCCCTAAGTTTGCTCAAACTCATGTCCATTGAGTCAGTGATGCCATCCAACCATCTCATCCTCTGTTGTGCCCTTCTCCTCCTGCCCTCAATCTTTCCCAGCATCAGGTTTCTTTTCTAATGAGTCAGCTCTTTGCATCAGGTGGCCAAAGTATTGGAGCTTCAGCTTCAGCATTGGTCCTTACAATGAATATTCAGGACTCATTTCCTTTAGAATGGACTGGTTGGATCTCCTTGCAGTCCAAGGGACTCTCACGAGTCTTTTCCAAACCACAGTTTGAAAGCATCAAATCTTAAGAGCTCAGCTTTCTTTATGGCCCAACTCTCACATCTGCACTTGACTGATAGAAAAACTATAGCTTTGGCTGTATGGACCTTTGTCTGCAAAGTAATGTCTCTGCTTCAACAATTATCCAAATTCATGCACTATAAATCCAAACCATTTTTTGTTATAATTATTCTCAGAGCTGTCTTCTTTCTAATATACTAGAAAGCTATTTTTATAATACATGCAATTCTACTACAGTGTAAGGCTTTATAATATTATTTACTATAACATCAACTAATTAAGGAATATGAATTGCATTATCTCATTAATACTGGTTACTATGTGATTAAAAAAAAGGATGTTAGGACTTATAGGTAATAAAACTTTGTGCCTTGTGTTTATATAAAATGTGTAATAAGAATGATAAGCCACCCTGTGTTAATATTTTGACCATGGTTTTAAGAAAAGAAAAGCCAAAATCTTCATTATCAGCACTGGATTTGTTCAGTGACATGGTAAGATTTAGAATTATAGAATTTTGCTATTTAAAATAATTCCATATTGAAGTTACTATAGGAAAAAAAATCCATTATTTTGAGGATAAAATTCTCTAAATCTCAATCTTTCTCTCCACTGAAACAATGATTTCATAAAATGATTTTCAACATTGTGAGGTTCTTAGGAACAAACCTTTTTCATAGCAAGAGTATAGTCTGAGGAAGTAGCAAAACTAGCCATGCTATTACAATTTGGGTCATGACAGTCACTTCTCAAGTACCACCTTTTACATTTTTCCTTCCATTTTATGTCCCTATAATGTTTCCTTCTCCCTCTACGGAAAAAAATGAATACATACAATAAGAATAAATATAATAGCATTTGAATAATTATTAGCATTCAAAAATAGCATAATTAATAGCATTCAAGAATAATTTGAATAGTATTTTGACATTTTCAAAGCAGTTTCACTTATACTGCTTCGTGTAATATAATAACAGCACTGTAAATTCAAATAGTCAGTTTTCTTATTATTGAATGAACATGAGTAGCCTCAGATTTCAAGGTAATACTGATAGTGTCAGTGTCAGATACAGTTTAAGCCAGATATCATTTTCCTCTGTCCTGCCATTCTACATGGGAGTAGAGAAATAACACTTTTTAAAATTGACTATTGTTTATGGTTATCTTTATTTTCATAATTTAGGAATGCAACAATAAGAAGAAGAAACCAGTAATATCTGCTGTATTTTGTACTGCAAATATTCATTTAAAACTGAAAAGTCAGTAAATATTGATGTAAGAATTACAAAAAAGTAAATTTTAACCTAAGTTAACAAACTGACTTAATCCTTGACAGACTGAATTCAGTGAAAGCATGATTTAATTAAGCTTATTACTGAACTAGATATTCAAATAATTGAAGACTAAGGGAACATAATAAAGAAATATAGTCATATTTTCTAGGTGAGTAAATCACAATATTTGCATCTAGCACTGTCATGTGGAGCTAACTTGGAAACAGAAGCAAAAAAAAAAAAATGCCCCTTGTATGTAAGACTTACCAAAATACCTCCCATATTTTGAGCCAAGTGGAAAATGTTAATAAAAAGGTCTATAATAAAACCCATGAGTGAATATAAAACCCTGCATTGCCTAATCTGTTCACACACCATTGTCAACCATAAATTCACCTGGTAGGGACCCGACCACCCAGTGGTTCAGAAACAGTGAGCAGATGGAAAATAACAGTACTTGTCATTGAATAAAAATGCAGAATCATAAAACAAATCAAGAAAACACATCTATTTAAAATTCTGATATTTTGTTCATCATAGATTTTTGCATTTATTTTTATTTTTCAAAAATTTTGCATTAAAAATATTTTATCTTGACTACTGAGATTTTTGGCACATGCTCTGGCACCTCCTCTGAATCCCAGCCCTGTCTCCAGGTACACTGATGAGTATCACCGAAAAAAAAAAAAGACTGAAAAGCTATAACTATAAATTGAAATAATCTACCTCAGAAATGAAAAATGCATGTTATAATACACCAGACATATCAGGCTAATAAGTTCTTAATTCAGACTTCCAAATCTAAATTTTAACTTCACCCTTAAGCAACATCACAAGAATGATTACCGTAGCCTAGTTCATAGAATATGCCTCTCAACTGGGAGATTGCTGTTAGAAATACTAGAGATATATTACACATTAACTCTATAACAATAAAGCTGGCAACATTTTTATGATGTAGAAGGTAATTGAGAAAAGCAATCCAAAGTGCATCAATAATATCCCAATATTATAAAATAATAAATCTTTCTGATCATATACATATCTACACAGCAATGTGTTGATATTTTTTTAAAGTCATATTTAAGGAGAAAAGGTGGAAAGAAGCCAAATTCTAAATGACAGTTTACAATAAATGTCCATACAAAGCATGTATGTTTTGATTTCACTTTATAAAGGCATAAATATGTTTGAATATGATATTAAAGACATACTTGAATGAACGGTCACAGAAATGTTAATGGTGATAATATCAAAGTTGTGGGATTTAAGATAAGTATGTTTTATGCCTAACATTTCCAAATAATACTGAATATTTTCACAAAGAGCAAGCAATATTTCTGCTACCAAAAATTTAAAATATTTTATAAGACCACATAACAGCTACTGAATTTAAGCTTCAGAAAATGACTTTACAGATTTTTAAAATGATAGACTGAGTATGGGCTGTGATTCTCTTGGTAATAAAAATAAACATTAAATACATAATTATATACTCTGTTGAAAAAGGAAAAATATTGTGTGTGTGTGTGTGTGTGTGTGTGGTGGAGATGCAGAGATCCTGACACTGGCGGTCCATGGGAAACTTCTCTCAGAGAAGAATATTTAAGGGTAAACAGAAGTATGAGGGGGAGCCACCCATAAATTTTTGCAGCAAGAATAGTTGGGAAAGAACTGCCCAAATGGACATAAGCTTATTTTCCAACCATTCTTGTCACAAAAACTTATGGCTGGCTCTTCCTTATATTTCTGCCTACCCTTAAATATTCAAATCTGAGAGAAGTTTTCAGTGAACAACCAGTGTCAGGAGCCCTGCATACCCCACCCCCCAACAAAATACATTTTTCCTTTTTCAACAGAGTATATAATAATGCATTAAATCTTTATTTTTTTATTACTAAGAAGGATTTTGGGGAGGGAGACGCAAGAGGGAGGGGATACACGTATACATATAGCTGCTTCTCTTGTCCAGCAGAAACTAACACAACATTGTAAAGTAACTACACACTAATTTAAAAAAAGAAAAGAAAGAGCCCCACGTGCAAAGATCAGAAACCCTGAGGAAGAGAAGAGAAGCTGACTGGAGATTGGAGCACCAAAGAAGAATGAGAAGAGCTGACTTTCAAAAGAATGGTCAGGACCAGTCCCCCAAGTCACTTGTGGACTTGTTAAGTTTAGTTTTCTTTTTATCGTTTTGTTTGGTTTTTAGTTTAGATTTTATTAGAAAAGAAATGGTACATCAGTAAACAGATTTAACTGAAGACCAATGCAATTCAGTTTGTGTTTTGAAAAGCACATTCTGGCAGCTGTGTATATAACAGACTGGAAGGCAGAAGTAGCAGCGTCCAAGAATCTGCAAAGGAGGCTGTCACAGTATCCAGGTGGCAAGTTGATCAGAGGCTGATGTCAGCGTGAATGGAATGAAGCAGACAAAATCGAGATGTATCTTGGAGACAAACCTAAAAAGGCTTATCAACATGTGTTGTAAAATGGACAGAAATTATTAAATATAATGCTTACATTTGTCACTTCAGTGAATCTTGATCTGACGTATGGTGAGAGAAGGAAATGGAAAATAGCTTTAGAGTCATTGACAGTGAGGCAGGTTGGCAGTAAAAACAGAGGGTTCTATTTTGAGTATGCTAAGTAGGAGACGTCAAAATCGAGAGTTCAATACCTGAATGCAGAACACGAAGAAAGGTCACAGTTAATTTCTTTATGTAATCTCCCAATCGCTAAAAATTTACTTCATTTTACAAGTTTATAACCTTTGGCTTAGAAATTTCACCTGCAGAAAGTTATAGTTAGGAAATAAAAGTGGGGTTATGAATTCATTTACAATAATTAATCATACAAATAGCAAAGAAACTAGCTGAATGTGCATAAATAAGAAAAATACTGCAAAGAAAAGTCAGGCAGGATTTGGTGACTTGTTAGTTTTGCACGCTAGGAAACAGGATTTCAGAATGATTCTTAGGTTTGCAACCTGTTTTGGGTAAGTAACAACTTATGCAGAAAAATAACAAGAAATTTGATAGAAATGTGGGTTGTTTTTATTAAATATTAATATTGAAGTCCCAGTGAAAATTGTCCACAGAGTCTTAAAATTGTGGGACTTCTATGAGTCAAGATTAAAATTTGAGAAAGAAGTTAAAATTATGAAAAGTCAGAAATTTTTAATTTCCAGACCTGCAACTTAACTATATCAATTTGATTACTCAAATTCTTCTAAATAATTTATAAATTTCCTTGCAACTTTAGCATACTGAACAATATTAAGCATTAAAAATTAATTTAAAATATTCATTGAGTTTCTACAATGTGGGTCAATGTTTAAGGATTTCTTTTTTAATATTCCCGTGGTAAGTATATGTTTTTTCTTGGCTTATTTCCTTTTATGGAATATCTACTTTAGCTTAGACTCAGAAAAAAAAATCCTATTCCTGAGTAAATATGTTCATATCCCTCTTGGTGGGGATGTAAATTGGTACAGCCACTATGGAAAGCAGTATGAAGTATCCCCAAAATTTTAAAAATAAATTACAATCTAATCCAATAATTCCACTTCTGGGTATTTATCTGAAGAAAATAAAAACACTAATTAAAAAGATATATCCATCTCTGTGTTCACTGTAGCACTTTTTGCAAGACATATAAACCACCTAGTCCATCAATACATGAATAGATAAAGAAGATGTGGGATATTTATATTGTTGTTGTTGTCCTTCAGTTGCAAAGTCATGTCTGACTCTCTGCCACCGCATGGACTATGTCATACCAGGCTTCCCTGTCTTTCACTATCTCTGGAGTTTGCTCAAACCCATGTCCATTCAGTTGGTGACGCCATCCAACCATCTCGTCCTCTGTCGTCCCCTTCTCCTCCCGCCTTCAATCTTTCCCAGCATCACAGTCTTTTTCAATGAGTCAGCTCTTCACATCAGGTGGCCAAAGTCTGGATCTTAAGCCTCAGCATCAGTTCTTCCAATGAATATTTAGCTTTGATTTCCTTTAGGATGGACTGGTTGGATATCCTTGCTGCCCAAGGGAATCTCAAGAGTCTTCTCCAGCACCACGGTTTGAAAGCATCAGTTCTTTGGCTTTCAGCCTTCTTTATGGTCTAAATCTCACATCCGTACATGACTGCTGAAAGAACGATAGCTTTGACTATGTGGACCTTGGTAGACCAGATGCCAATCTTAGTTTTCTGAATATTAAGTTTTAAGCCAGTTAAAACGCTCCTTTTTCACTTTCATCAAGAGGTGCTTCAGCTCCTCTTCACTTTCTGCCATTAAAGTGTATCACCTACATATCTGAGGTTGTTGATGCTTCTCCTGGTAATCCTGATTGTGGCTTGTGATTCATCCAGTCCGACATTTTGCATGATGTACTTTGCATTTAAATAATCAGGATGACAACATACAGCCTTGATGTTCTCCTTTCCCAATTTTGAACTAGTCCATCATTCCATGTCCAGTTCTAACTGTTGCTTCTAGACCTGTATACAGGTTTCTCAGGAGACATGTAAGGTGGTCTGGTATTCCCATCTCTTTAAGAATTTTCCACAGTTTGTTGTGATCCACACAGTCAAAGATTTTAATGTAGCCAGTGAAGCAGAAGTAAATTTTTTTTGAAATCTCATTTCTATACGTGTGTGTGTGTGTGTGTGTGTGTGTGTGTAAATATTTATATGAAGTGGAGTGAAAATCACTCAGTTGTGTCTGACTCTGTGATCCCATGGACCATACAGCCCATGTAAATAAGCAATGGAACATTACTCAACCATAAAAAGAATGGAATCCTGCCATTTGTGACAATATGAATGCACCTAGAAGATACTGACCTAAGTGAAATGTCAAAGAAAAGCAAATCTTATGTGATTTCACTTTTATGTGGAACCTAAAAGACAAAACAAATAAATCAGTTCAGTTCAGTTCAGTCGCTCAGTCGTGTCTGACTATATGTGACCCCATGAATCGCAGCACGCCAGGCCTCCCTGTCCATCACCAACTCCCGGAGTTCACACAGACTCACGTCCATCGAGTCGGTGATGCCATCCAAAATAAACCTAACCAAACAGAAACAAAGTCATAGATATGCAGAAGAAACAGGTGGTTGTCAAGATAGATCAGTATGGGAAGGAGAAAAATCCACCTGTGAGGGAGATTAAGAGGTACAAACTTTGTTACAACATAAATAAGCCATGGATACAAAATGTAGAGTGCAGAGAATATAGTCAATAATTATGTAACATCTTTGTGTAGTGACAGACGACTAGGCTCATCACGATGATCATTTTGTGTGCTAAAGTCACTTCAGTTGTGTCTCTTTGTGACCCTGCGGACTGTAGCCCTCCAGGCTCCTCTGTCCATGGGATTCCCTAGGCAAGAATACTGGAAAGGTTGTCATTTCCTTTTCCAGAGGATCTTCCCCACCCAGCAATTGAACCTGTGGCTCTTATGTCTCCTGCATAGGCAGGTGTCTTCTTTAGAACTAGCACCTGGGAATTCCCATTTTTAGATGCATGTGGATATGAAACCACTATGTTTTGTACATGAACTAACATAATGTTGTAGGTCAAAAAAATAAAAGAGGGGGAATGTCTAATATTTTGTTGTAGAGAGACCCTGCAATATGTTTGAACACTCAGCATATCTGAATTAACTCCATAAAGAAACCTTTTACAGAGCACCACTTCGACACCAAGACCTAAGTGTGAAACTGTTTTGTAATCTAATAAAATGCTGCTCTGTGGCTCCCCAGGTGGTGCTAGTTCTAAAGAACCCTCCTGCCAATGTAGGAGACACAAAAGATGTATGTTCAATCCCTGGGTCAGAAGGATCCCCTGAAAATATGGCAACCAACTGCAGTATTTTTGACTGGAAATTTCCATGGACAGTGGAGCCTGGCAGGCTACAGTCCATGAGTTGCAAAGAGTCAGACATGACTGAGTGACTGGGCACACACACATACACAAAATGCTTTCATCACATTTTGGCCTTTAAATTTTGTATTCCAGAGCTTTACAACATTCTGGATAAACTAATGAAAATGTTATAGTGTCAATAATAAGATTTTTAAATTTTTTTTCTGTACTTGAAAGTGGATATGTAGTTAGATTTGCCAAGTTACTTGGTAAGGCATACCTGAAAACAATACATTGTCTGAATAAGTCACACTCAGTGCTGTAGTCATGTGTATTTTGTCATGTAGCTAGTCTTTTTTGATACCCTTCTACCTTATATTGTCATGACAAAGCACAGGGGTGATTGCAGATTGTCTGTCTGTCACTATCAGCCTCCCCTCCACCTTTCGTAATAGAATTCCCTGCAAGTTTCAGCTGCACAATAGCTGCCTCCCTTGCAACTGACTGTGCCTACAAGTGTAAACTCTTGCCGAAGTGTAGTGAAAGAAGGTGATGTGCATAATTCCTGATTACATGCGTAAAGGGGAAATTGTTCTCCCTCCCCCTCCACTCTTACCTTTCTCCTTGCAGATATATATGGAGGGTTATATACATGTGAGATGGCAAGTCACATGATAAAGGCAAATTTAGCTCCTGAATATCTTGCTGAAGCTGAGGCTCCTGCCAGCCTAAACTTCCCTAGTCTGTTACACAAGCAAATAAAATAAAGCTTAGATTATGTAATTCATTGTATTTTAGGATCTCTTTGTTAGAGCAGCTAAACCAGTTCCTAGAAACAAGATGCTTGAATTAAGGAAATATACCACATAGTTCAATCATCAAATATTGATCTTCATTATAATACATTCTGGATTTTGTAATTGTCATAAGTCCTTGTCTCTGGTTAAAAATTTCTGCTTGGAGAAGACTTTAAATGAAGCTTTATCTAGTTTAAGAGTCTTCCCATAACTTAGTTGTTTGACTCAATGTCTTACTAATTCTATTCTGCAGAGATTCCTTTCCAGTTTTAAATTCTGACTTAAAGTGATTTAAGTAAAGATTGACTATTGGATAAAGTATACATTTGTTAATAATTTAAAAACATCATGACTACTGCTTTAAGTTGTTAACAACATTGTTCTAGAAGAATATATTGATAATTCAAGAACATAGTCAATTTTGACCCTCATGATAAAAGTCACTCTGCTACAAATGAAGTCATGGAGCATATCCATAGACCTTTTATAATGTATTTCACTTTCAGATGGTGTTGATGGGCACTGTTTCTTGATAAAACTAGAGCTGAAGAAAATGTACTATATAAAGTTCTTTGTGCTTTTTCCATCCTTCTGTTGTTTATACCTATGATAAACAATGTATTTATGTATTTAGGCATCATATTTTAGAAAAATACAAAATCAATTTTGGAAATGAGTTTTACAACACTATTTGTGTAAAAATAACAGAGTATAAAAACACTTCAAAATAACAAAAGCTACTTATTTTTTTTTTATCCATTCATCTGCCCTACGTCTTTTGATTGGAGTATTTATTCCATTTACATCTAAAGTAATTGTTGATGGGTATGTAATTATTTGGGCTTCCTGGGTAGCTCAGCTGGTAAAGAGTCTGCCTGCAATGCAGGAGACACCAGTTCGATTCCTGGGTTGGGAAGTTTCCCTGGAGAAGAGAGAGGCTACCCACTCCTGTGTTCTTGGGCTTCCCTGGTAGCAAAGATGGTAAAGAATCCGCCTGCAATACAAAGACCTGGATTCGATCCCTGGTGGGAAGATCGCTTAGAGGAGGGCATGGCAACCCACTCCAGTGTTCTTGCCTGGAGAATCCCATGGACAGAGGAGCCTGGTGGGTTTCAGTCCATGGGGTGGGTTTCAGTCAGACATGACCAAGCACAGCAAATGTAATCATTTACAGCTCGCCCTCTGTGGTCTGATCGGTTTTGTATTCTCTCTCCCTTTCTGTTTCTTTTTATCTTCTGTTGTGATTTGATGACTTTCTTTAGTGTTACGTTTACATTTATTCTCCTTTATTTTTTGCACATCTGTTATAGGTTGTTGGTTTCTGGTTGCCCTGAAGGTCATATATAACAACCTATGTGTATAGAAATCTATTTTCAAGTTGATAGTCGTTTAATCTGTGTGCATTGTCAAAGCAGCAACTTTCTACTGCCCTCCCCCATTATTTAAAGCTTTTGGTGTCTTATTTTGCATTTTTGTTTTGTGTATCTCATAACTATTTTAGGTATAATGATTTTACTCATCTCTTAAATGTCATGCTCGATTTATAGATGGTTGATCCGCTACCTGTACTGTGTATATGCTTTTATCAGTGAGATAGTCTTCTTTCCTTGTTTTCTTATTTCCAGTTATGGCCTTTTCTTGTCCATCTAAAGTCCCTTTACAATCAGTCTCCTCAGCGTCCACCGGCAACACCTCTCTGCCAGCACTGCAGCGCCAGCTTGGGCTGGCAGCCAACTGCAGGCAGGAGCAAGGTGGCCAGTGGCTGGACGGGGAGCTGATGGGAGCAGAGATGAAGCACTGGGAAGCCTGTGGTCCTGCATCTCTGTGGGGCCGGCCCGGTGTACCCATGCCTTATAAGATGAACCCCGAATTCTGTGTTTGTCAGAATACTCCCTCCATTGCACTGAGGGCCCATGCCTCTTCAGTGGGACTCGAAATTCCTGGAGAAATGCTTTTGTGAAAAGCTGGTAATAACTTCTTTAAAAATCTCTTAGTTTTCCTTTTTGCTGAGTTTCAGAAAGACATCAAGAAACTTTGGTAGTGAACAGTTTGACTGCCATTTCCTGAACAAAAGCTTTACTGCAAAGACATTCTGGACCAAAAAAAATTAATGAAATTTCTTCTTTTGATGATAAGGATGCTTTCCATGTGGCAGACAGGGAAGACATTCTGAAGAAATAATTGAGATGGTTAAAAGCTCTTCTGCTGGTCATCCGCTTTAATGCAGTCAAGGGCAATGAGAGCAGAACCACAGTGAAGACCTGAGCTTCCAGTGGAATAAGATTTGACTGTACCAGCATGACTGGGATACAATTGGTGCAGAGTCTCACAGTGCCTCCAGAAAGGATTATCTGTGTGAATTCTTATAAGCAAGTATCTCAGATTAAGTATGCTGCCAACAATGGAATCCAGATGATGACTTTTGATAGTGCAGTTGAGTTGATACAAGTTGCTAGGGTATATCCAAAGTCGGTTTTGTGGGTTGCCACCAAAGCAGTCTGCCACCTCAGTGTGAAATTTGACCCCAGAGTCAAAACTAGCAGGCTTTTTTAGGAATGTACAAAAGAGCTAAGTATTGATGTCATTGATGTCAGCTTCCACATGGAAAATGTCTGTACTGATCCTGAGACCTTCATCCAGGCCATCTCTCGTGCCTGCTGTGTCTTTGACACGGTAGTTGGCTGATTTCAATGTATTTCCTGAATCTGAGAGTGTTGTGGTTTAGCTATGGTTGCCTCAGGTAGGCTGATGGGTGGGGTTGGCTCCAAGGCTTAACCTCAACTACTACTACTGTGCAGCTGTGGGGACTCCCCCCCGCCCCCCCAACATGGTTGTCTGTCAGGCCTGGCTTCTACTGCCGCAGGTGTGCTGACAACACAGAACTGGTCTCGGGACTGGCTGCAGGAGCCAATGACGCCTGTACCGGAACTCGGGCGCAGGGGCTGGCTTCACAGAAGCCAGGAGCTACTCTGGAGCGAGATTCATGCTGGCAGAGGCTCCCACTAAGCGGAGGAAGGTTGGCTTCCTGGAGCAGGAGCCACTTGGAAGGGGCACTGGTCCTGGTCAGGGTGTCCTGCCCGGTGGAGGGGGGGGTGGGGGTCACTTTTGAGGCCAGTGTGAGTGGTGTGGTGGGGTGGTCCTCAGAGGAATTCTGGGCTGGGGCCAAGCACGTGGTGTTAGTTACCTTGATGGAGAGTGAGAAAAAGGTGCCCCCACCAGCACCAGGCCAGCTAAGTGGATGGACTGATCAAAACAAAACAACCAAAAATGGAGCCTGTTAGAATTTTTGTCCCTGGAGAAAGTCCCACCACATCTCTGCCTTTCTGGCTCACTTCCTGAAATTAGCAAATGGATCTCCCCTTCATTTGAATGCTTTTCAAGCTATCGCCCCTGTGCTGGGCCTTGAAGCAAGTTTTATGTATGAATCAAGAGCAGAGTCTGGGCTTCCTACAGCTTTCAAGCTCTCCCAGATATACACCCCGTGGTTTTCAAAGGCAGAATTATGGGGACTCATCTTCCAGTGCCAGTTTCCCCAGGTAAGGATCTCAGCATGGGGTCAGTTAGAGGTCTCGCTCCCTGGGGGACCTCTGCAGCTTTCAAAACCCTCCTGCTTTGGGGTCTCTGCATCTGGGGTGTGGATTCTGACTCGACCACATCTCTGACCCTCCTACCCCTCCAGATGTGGCCCTGTCTTTATAGCCTCAGTTGCAGGAAATCTGTTCTGCTAGTCTTCAGGTTGATCTCAGAGATGGTTGTTTTATATGCGGTTGCAGTTTCAGTGTGTCCTTGGGACGATATGAGCTCAGGATGTTCCTACTCTGCCATTTTGATCCAGACCCCCTACTATCTCACTTTTAAATTCACCTTTTTAAATTACTGGTTAGGCTGACCTTTTTTTATAATGTATTTTTTAACATGTGCACTTTTTAAATTGTGAATGTACTTGTGAATCAGTCTTGATTTTTCTTTTTTTTTGACCTTGTGATTCCCCTTCACTCATTTCTTCCAACCCCACCTCTTGCCTCCAGCAGCCACTAATGTGTTGTCTGTTATCTATGAGCTTGTTTTTTTACTTTTGATTTGTTGTGTTATCTTTGTATTCCACATATAAGATGGATTGGGTGGTATTTGTCTTTCTCTATCCGACATATTTTGCTTAGCACACTACTCTATTGAACCCAAGGCATGGAGAAGAATTATCTTATTGTTTCTTGTGTTGGGATGTATATAGAGTTTCTTAGACATATTAAAAATATGAGCACTCACTTTGATTTGTAAGTCCTATTATATCACTGGTGGTAATAAGGGTAGTCCAGCTCACTTGCTTGATCACAGAAGGCTCCAACAGCCAGAAATGCATAAGTAATTTAGAAAACAGATTAGTGGTGGCTCTGGCACAGCCATGATTCTTGGAAGAAATTGACCAACTGCCATGGGTTAACTGCAGAAGGTGCTCTTCAGAGGTCATCAGAAACTGTCTAGAAGAGCAATTGTCATACTATGGCAGATGGAACAGATAGCCACCCAGCAACACAACCTTAAAAGGCAGGACAGCAATTTGTCCCATCTCCAAGTAGAAGGCCAACATGGAAGTTTGCATTCTTTCAGCTACCATCCCACCCCTGCCTCACAGAGCCACGAGGGCAGAACGCTCACAGCCAAGAGCCCTGGTGTCCCACTGCACCAGGCCGCATTTCACCAGTCAACACTTAATGCTTTAATTCTGCTTTCTATAGGGGCTAGAAGAAGAATTTCTGAATTGTTCCATTTTTTTATATCTTAGGAAAATTCCAAAAATATATATGTGGGTTTTTTTTTTAAGTATAGCTTTTAGACTAATCTAAAAAAAAAAATAGTCTTCTACTTCATTTAAATTAACAAAGGCCACTTGGAATTCTAAGATATTGTTTGAAGGATCATGCACTGGAAAGGATTACGGCAAGTACTGTTAGAACTGATTCTATGCTTACTTGGAATTCAATACTAACCTTTCATAATCTATGCAAATAAACACCCAATGAAACCAGGCAATATGATACACTCAGTTTGTACTATAAAACTTAGAGTTTAGAACATTGTTAACTACAAAGGAAAAAAGATTATTAGAAACTTTTTAAAAAGTGAAAGAAGTAATGAGTGCCATAAGCCTTCCTTAAATTGTATAAAAGATTTATAGCTTGACCCTGCTAAATGATAACTGGCAGGCTATTAAATTGTGTGGGAAATCAGATATGTTATTTTCTGCATAATGTGACTTGCATAACAATGAAGGTGTTTGCTAAGGAATGCTTGTGTTTTAGTTCTTGCTCACTCTCTTTAACTCCCGAAAGTTTATTTAATGTAAACTTTTAAACTGATATTATGCTGACAATCATTATGTAGTGCTATGAACTGATTAGACTACGCACTAGTCTCAGAGTAAAAAGTCTTTACATATAGTACCAGAGTATTTATTACTTTACTGTGTAACTACAGGCATCTGTCTTTGGACAGATTCTCCAGCTCCCCAGTTTATCTTAATAATTGCTATAACTTTCTATTGAGCATAAGCTTCATACAATTTCCCACGATACCTTTGACAACACCACACAGTGACAGTAATTTTGATATACTATATAATCCATTTCATCAAAAATACTTACTGAGGTTTCAGTATTATCTAGAGCCATTCTAAGAGCTTTACTTACTTAATCTTCTCATGAACCTAAAGCCTAGATCTTATTATGAACCCCTAGTAGCAAAAGAGGAAATTGAACCAGAGGGATGTTACATAACTTATCCAAAGTCCAGACTGCTAAAGTGTGGAGTCCATATTTTACACCAAGCAGTTTGACCCAAGAGAGATCAAGCCTAGGGCCAAATGAATAATACTCTTGGTATACACTGTGTACCTTCTGAGGATCAGACAGTATCCTAAGAATTTGATATACAATAGCTCATTACATTTTGTATAAAAACCTATTACACTTTGCTAACCAAATTGTAAAATCCAAAAAAAAAGTATAAGTTTAATTACATGCTCATCATACTATAATGCAGTAATTAGTGAATTTGAAATTCATCTGTGTGATTCAAAGCTTATGTGATTGACAAGGAGAATGAATGGCCAACTTCAATTTACTCCGACTTTATGAGATGTATTAAAGGGAGAAATCACAGCTCTTTATCCATGCCAAACATTTTTTTTAACTTAAAAAAATCAAACTGCTTTGCACAGTGAAAGGAAAAATAGACAAATGTGCTAGGAATGAAAATATGTCAATTATACAGACTTCAGAATTCCAAACTCTACTCTAAGGATCCTGAGATCCCTCTGACCAGCCTGAGCTTGTTTAACAGGAAGAGTGGCCCTGAGAATCCAGTCAAGTCTCCAGGCAAAGCCCCTGGCATGTAGGCACTTGAGAAAGGAGATGGGGAAGGGTAAAGGAAGAACATCAATAAGTGTCTTTTATGTCAGCCAAAGCACCGTCTACAGCACTCTGCAGAATGTACAAAGAAATCAAATGTATCTCTATATGTGTAGTCAGGTGTCAATTATTCCAGGTAGCAGAGTGGTCATAATGTGGGACACCAATGTATCTGTTAACTTTGGCCAAGACGGCCACCTTATCACCATTACCTTCCGCCTGCATTCTGCAATTCCAGTGGACATCAACTCTCCCGCTGGTGTGAAGGGTTTTCTTTCCTGTTTTTTCCCACTAGGAACCCTCGATATTTATTTTCTATTTTCAGATTTATGGAAATGTATATATATGTGTTATGCTTAGTCACTCAGTCGTATCCAACCCTTTGCAACCCCATGGACTATAGCCCGCCATGCTTCTCTGTCCATGGGATTCTCCAGGCAAGAATATTGGAGTGGGTTGCTATGCCTTCCTCTGGGGGATCTTCCCAACCTAGGGATCGAACCCAGGTCTCCCACATTGCATGAGGCTTCTTTACCATCTAATATGTATGTACACACACACAAAAATCTTATTGAATATTCAAAGTTAGCCAGATAGACCAATGATTAAGTAAAAAACACATCTGATTAGAAAAGAAATAGTCTTGATAATCAAGTTTAAATCTCAGAAATCAGATGGTGCATAAACAATTGCTGATAAATCTACATTAACTTGCTTTTTGGAGTAGGCTTTTTTTTTTTTAAGATAATGTTCATCTGCTGGTCAATCTGTGTTAAAGCTCATGGGTGCAGAGGCTTCCTCTAAACTTGATTATCCAAATACCTCCCCTATACAAGGGGTTACAAACTCATTTAACTCTGTGCCTTAGATTTCAAAGTACGTGATTTTCAGCAAATTCTAGATCTTGGACCACTTCCTACCCCAAATGCATGTGGAAAATAAGTGCATTCTTCCTTTTTTTTTTTCTTTTTTACTAGAATTCTAGTAGGGATCTATGCTTCTGACTCATAAATGCTGTAGAAAGAATGCTTGTGAATTTGATCTTTGATAGAGAAACGAAAAGGAAATGAAAGCACCATGATTTTCTGTTCTTTATTTCCATAACAATCTGAAACCCCAATCAAGATGAAAATTAACTTTGTCAAAAGGCGTCACTGAGCAACATTCTTTGACTATACACCCCCTACAAAAACTGTTTGCAATAACAAACCACAAAGGCATACCTATGTATGTGTCTGATTACAAGTATATTTTATCAGATACATTTAAGCTATCCTGGAAATAATTATGAACCAAATGAATTATTAGTTGCCAAAACAAGTGGAAGCTTCGGTTTCATTTGTAAAATGACGGTGATTGTGCTCACCTTAAAGAACTGTCAAGAGAAGTAAACGAGACGATGTGTGCAGTCCTTCCTATCCTGCTGGCACACATTAGGCACAGAAAGGGGTTAAGTGTTGGTACTGAGTGGGACCGACCCACACCCTCTCCTTAACAGCGACTGAGACCAGGACTTCAAATACCACTAAATGTGAACAACCGCTATGCGTGCATTTCTGCACTCTAAGTGTCTCTCAACTTTAGAAAATATATGCATATCTATAATGCAACAACTGTACACCTCCACCCGGACATTTCTAAAGCATGTCGGCTCAGTGTGCTGGAAATAAAGTTGTACACTTTCATCAAACCAAATATAATTCACCTCCATTCAAAAATCTGTGAGTTGCCATAGATTTTCTCTGTTTTACATCACACCTCTTGGCTCCTAGTCCTGTTGATTCAGCTTCCTAACTAAACCCCATACCCGCATCTCCTTATTCATGCTACCACTGCCATTGGTGTAGTTCATTTCTTGCCTGGACTCCGCCTTTCTAATTGGTTTCTCAACTTCCACATGTGCCCCCTTCAGCATATCTTCTACACTGCCATTAAACCCTTCAAATGCAAGTCTGACCATGTTGCTCACTGATAAAATAATTCAGTGACTCCCAATTACCTACACAATAGAGATCAAATTATTTAATTCCTGGATCTCTTGGAAGACAATAAATAGCATGTTCTTACCTGCCAAATTGTGAAGATAATAAGAAATAGATAACTAAAGCACTCTCTTTATTACTAATGAAGCTATGCTTATTTTTATTACTTTTTAAATGTTTTTATTTTATTTCTTTTTATCATTTGTATTACTTTATTACTAATGAAGCTTTTCTATAATCAGAAAAACTATCCCAGCCCTAGGTATTGCTGAACAAGAGTATATTTCCCCACCTGGAGAGAGTGCTCCCTTCTAAAAGCATATTTCAAGTAGAAGAATGGTTTCTCCTAGGTGTTTTACAGTTTTGGGTCTTACATTTAAATCTTTAACCCATTTTGTGTTGATTTGTGTGTGTGTTTTAAGACAAGTATGCAATTTCATTCTTTTGGGTGTGGATACCCAGTTTTGCTCACAGCATAAGTCGAAGAGATCACCCTTTGTGTACTCCTGAAGGCTTGTGATGTCTGCCTGAGCTGATGTGGGGCTCTCTATTCTGTTACATTGGTCTATATGTCTGTCCTTATGACAATGACTTCTTGAATATGACACCAAAAGCATAGACAACAAAAGCACAAGTGGATTAGTGGAATAACACCAAGCCAAAAACCTTTTGCATACCAAGAATAGTGAACACAATGAAAAGGCAAGCTATGGAATGAGATCAAATATTTGCAAACAATATATCTGATAACAGATTAATATCCAAAACACATGAACAACTCCTCCAACTTAACAGCAAAAAAACAAAGGAGCCAATTAAAAAAACCAAATGGATAGAGGACTCAAATAGACATTTCTCATATAGATGGGCAATGCATGTAAAGATATTCAACATCACTAATCATCAGAGACATGCAAATCAAAATCATAATGAGATATCACCTCACACATGTTAAGATGACTGCTATGAAAACAAAACAACAAAAAATAAAAGATAATCATTGATGAGGATGTAGAGAAATTGTACACTGTTGGTGAAATGTAAAACGGTGCAGTCACTTTTTTTAATATAAATTTATTTATTTTAATTGGAGGTTAATTACTTCACAATATTGTATTGGCTTTGCCATACATCAACATGAATCCGCCACAGGTGTACACGTGTTCCCAACCCTGAACCCCCCTCCCTTCTCCCTCCCTGTACCATCCCTTTGGGTCATCTCAGTGCCCCAGCCCCAAGCATCCAGTATCACACATCGAACCTGGACTGGCAATTCGTTTCATATATGATATTATACATGTTTCAGTGCCATTCTCCCAAATCATCCCACACTCGCCCTCTCCCTCAGAGTCCAAAAGACTGTTCTATACATCTGTGTCTCTTTTGCTATCTCGCATACAGGATTATCGTTAGAAAACAGTACAGAGAGTCCCCAAAAGATTAAAAATAGTGACTCCATATGATCCAGCAAAGTCAATTATGAGCATTTATCCAAAACTAATGAAACTACTAACTCAAAGATGTATCTGCATTCCTATGTTTATTACAACACTAATCACAGTAGCCAGGATGTGGGAACAGTCTATAAAGAAAATGCAGTACATATATTAAATAAAAATATATAGTATGTGTACTAGCTCTGAAGAAAAGGAAGACAATCCAGTCATATGTGGCAGTATGGATTAGCTTTGAGGATATTATGCTAAATGAGACAAAACCCTCAGTGAAGGACATACTGCATGATACTACTTATACGAGGTGTCTAAAATAGACACAACTGAGCAACTGGACTGACTGACTGACTGAAAATGGTCAGACATATAAAGAAAGAGAGTAGAATGGTGATTTCTGGGGCTGGGGGAGGAAGCAATGGGGAGCTGCTTTTCAGGAGGTACAAGGTTTCAGTTAGGGAAGGTGAGCAGACTTTATATATCTGCTGTATAGCACTGATACTATGATCAGTTCAGTTCAGTCGCTCAGTCGTGTCCGACTCTTTGTGACCCCATGAATTGCAGCACGCCAGGCCTCCCTGTCCATCAAAATAGATCCCACGTCAAGTGTTCTTATTATAGCAAATAAAAGCTAAGTTGAAAAGAGGAAAAATGATGATGATATGCCCAAACTTCCATGTAAATAATTTCCTAATTTACCTCTCAGAGAGGTGGTTCCCAACACCCTTAGAGTGGAGCGAGTGCTAAGGCCTGATGTATCACCGAGTGGGGCTTTCAGCTGGAAGAAAGATCTTACGCTCTTCCCTAACAAGATGGGCAGACCAAGGCCTTTTTGATCTAACCGGTACCAGTTACTTCTGTGGCCTCACCCTCTGACACGCCCTGCCACCCAGGTTAGGTAGGTCCTGCTATTAATTCCAAACTATGTTCATAGATTCTTAATTGGTTTCAACCCGATCCCTCCACCCCCCAAAAAGGAGGATAATAGCAATTTTGATAAAATGCTGAATCAAACAGTGTTATGTTATTCACTGTAGGTATTTTCAGATCTTTTACTGTGCTAATGTGACTCTCCAAGAAGGGGACAGACAATGCACCTGTTTCCAGATCTTCTTACAGGATGTTTTCTGAGGCGTACTTTGGAAATGCTACTGTAGTAAAAACATCCCACTCAGACTTCAAAATGTATCTGTTCTCTCTTGTCTCTAAACCACTGGACACACTGTCCTACTGCTTAAATGCACTTCCTTCCCCTCCTTAACCAACTCCCCATGGCCCTTTAAGATTTGATCCAAGAATCACCTCTTAAAACTTTTTCAGCTCTTAGACTTTCCTCCCTATTTTCCTACTTAATGTGTTTCTTTAGAGCTTCAGGCTCTCACAATTATATCACTTTTCACTCTGTGTCACTGTTGGTTTTATTTTCCATAATTGAAGATACTAAAGTTTAGAAAATATTTTATCTTTGTATCTTAGATCAAAAACTGTTAGGCATTTGATAAATCATTGTAGAAAGAAGAATGCACTTGGACTTATTTGGGTGTCAATTCCAATTTAACATGATGCTCTGCACCAGTCATCCTGAATTTCATTCTCTTCAGCCCAGATTCTTGTCTCTCTGGTCTTTTCATAGACTGTTTCTTCTTTCTGGAGTGCCATAAAGCTTATGTCTATTGAACTCCTTATTTACTATTCATGCCTTTTTGTCCTTCTAAGTTCTCCCAAAATGAGATAAAATGTCGATTTTTGTGCAAGTTTCAAAATACAGTTTATCTCTCTCCAACGTGTTATTGCTTGTTTAATTGCATATTCTATCTAAATACAGGGACCGTGTCTGCCTTGCTTACTGATGTGTCTCCATCGCCAGACACGGTACTTGATACAATGTAGGTAAGCCACAGCAGTCATTAAATGAATGAGCAATTAATTATGTTTCTCACCCAAGCTCCAGACAACATTCTGGAATTTTATGACATTTACTTCATCAGTGTCCCGTGACACTGTCTGCTTTTAGATAAGGTGATAGGTGAATATTTTACTTTTATTTTTTCTTATTCTCAGTGCTTCTGTCCATAATTTGTTACCTGCCTGCTGGGACATGACTTACAACTCAGTGCTTACCTCCTCCACGTCATTCTGCAGTCTTTCTCTACAAATTATAGCTTAAAGGTCCCTCAGGTTAACTAGAGCATACAAAAGGCTGAGACTCTACAAGCACTTCTTTCAATTGACATTAAAGTAGTAGGTCACATCATATCCAGAAAATTCATGTGGAAATGGCAGTCTGATATATTTCTTCATCTAGCAAAACAATTACAGATAAGCAATTTTCTTTCCCAAGAGACTAGTAAAGCGCTTTCCCCATGTCACCTTCCACTATTTTATGTTGTGGTGAGTAACTAACATTTTCTATCCAATTAGAGAGACCTTCAACAAGGTGAAGAGTAAGTAGCTAACCAGTCAAGTTAGAAACATGTGTGAGCATATCACCCTCAACCACTTTTTAAACAAACTGACCACATACAGGAAAGCTATAGAATAGCCTTCTTAACAAAGGTGAAGGAAATCCTATTTCTATATCTATTCTCCTTGCATGTAGTGTTTACTGGAAATTGTTTTGATATTATTATAAATGAGGAACACGGTTAGGCTAGAAAACTTAAAATAAGTAAAACTAATAGGACGCAATTTCCTGAAACCACAATGGCTCCCACAAAGTAGAAATATACTGCTTTATTTAACCTTGAGAACTTATGTTTTTATTGTTTTTTCTTCGGTTTTTAAAGGATTTCCCTGGTGGCTCAGCGGTAAAGAATCTGCCTGCAGTGCAGGTTACCTGGATTCTATCCCTGGGTCAGGAAGATCCCCTGGAGGAGGGCATGGCCACCCACTGTAGTATTCTTGCCTGGAGAATCTCTGTGGACAGAGGAGCTTGGTAGGTTGTGGTCCATAGGGTCTCAAAGAGTCGGACATGACTGAAGGGACTAAAATCCAGCATACATTCATTAATGAAAATTTGGAAAACTAGAAATAATCTGAAAACTCACTATAGAAATGCTAGGACCATGTAAGAGTAGAATTATGTGTACATATTTGGACTATGTAGAGAATAGGCAGCTTTATGAGCTTCCCTGGTGATTCAGCAGTAAACAATCTGCCTGCAATGCAGAAGACCCAGGTTCAGTCCATGGGTCAGGACGGTCCCCCAGAGGAAGACATAGCAACCCACTCCAGTATTCTTGCCTGGGAAATCCCTGGTGGGCTACAGGCCATAGGGTCTTAAAAGAGTAGGACATGACTTAGCAACTAAACAACAATGAAAGAGCTTTGCATGGAGGGGCTGCTGAGAGTTATCAATCTACAGCCTTCTTGACAAGGAATATAGGACTCAGATCAGTTCAGTTCAGTTGCTCAATTGTGTCCAACTCTTTGCAACCCCATGAGTCACAGCATGCCAGGCCTCCCTGTCCATCACCAATTCCTGGAGTTCACCCAGACTCACATCCATCAAATCAGTGATGCCATCCAGCCATCTCATCCTCTGTCGTCCCCTTCTCCTCCTGCCCCCAATCCCTCCCAGCATCAGAGTCTTTTCCAATGAGTCAGCTCTTCACATGAGGTGGCCAAAGTACTGGAGTTTCAGCTTTAGCATCATTCCTTCCAAAGAAATCCCAGGGTTGATCTCCTTCAGAATGGACTGGTTGGATCTCCTTGCAGTCCAAGGCACTCTCAAGAGTCTTCTCCAACACCACAGTTCAAAAGCATCAATTCTTTGGCACTCATCCTTCTTCACAGTCCAACTCTCACATCCATACATGACCACTGGAAAAACCATAGCCTTGACTAGATGGACTTTTATTGGCAAACTAATGTCTCTGCTTTTCAACATGCTATCTAGGTTGGTCATAACTTTTCTTCCAAGGAGTAAGTGTCTTTTAATTTCATGGCTGCAGTCACCATCTGCAGTGATTTGGGAGCCCCCCAAAATAAAGTCTGACACTGTTTCCATCTATTTCAGTGCTATACAAAATTGTGAATTAAGTAAAATTGTCTCCAATTTTCAAAATGTCTCCTTAGTCTTCTTCTTTAGCTGATGTTTAATAATTCTTTCCTTCCATAATTACACTTATATCTTCACCGACTCATGCTACAGCCAACTCCAGATTCTCCCCACATTGGTCCACCCTGCATATAACTTTTTATTTTTCAACATAAAAACTTTCTACAAGGTGGGCATAGAAGGAACGTACCTTCTTTAATAGAGATTATATAAGAAAAGCCCATTGCTGCTATCATATACAATAGTTAAAAAAATAGTAATAGTAAATAGAAGCTTTTTATCTAAGATCAGAAGCAGGACAAAGATGTCCACTCTTATCACTCCTATTAATAATACTGGATGTTTTAACCAGAACAATTGGGCAAAAGAGAAATAAAATGGATCCAAGCCAGAAAAGAAGTAAAGCAATCTCTGCTGAATGTAAATCTTATGCAAAAAAAAAAAAAAAGTCTTAAGATTTCACATACATAGACACACACACACACACACACACAAATGATAGAACTAATAAGCAAATTCAACAGTTATAAGATACAAACTTAACCCCCCAAAATTGATTGTGTTTCTATACACTAACAAAGAACAATCTGAAAAAGAAATGCAACTCTATCATTTAAAATTACATCAAAAATAATAAAATATTTGGGGATGAATTTAATCAAGGAGGTGAAAAGTCNCATTTAAAATTACATCAAAAATAATAAAATATTTGGGGATAAATTTAATCAAGGAGGTGAAAAGTCCATACACTGAAAAATATTTTGAAGAAAGAAACTAAAGAAGATTCAAATAAAAGGAAAGACATCCATGTTCACAGATTGGAAGAATTAACATTCTTAAAATATCCATACTGTCAAAGCAATCTATAGATTTAATGCAATTCCTATTTAAATTCCCATGACATTTATCACAGCAATAAAAAAATTAAAATTTTGCTCTATTATAGAAGATATATCCCTTCTATACCCACCTTGTAGAAAGTTTTCATGTTGAATTTTGTCAAATGTGTTTTCCATAATCTATTGAGATAATCATATGATTGGTATCCTTCATTTTGTTAATATGGTGGTTGCCCCTGGTGGCATAGAGAGCAAAGAATCTGCCTGAGTACAGGAGACACAGGCTCCATTCCTGGATCAGGAAGATCCCCTGGAGAAGGAAATGGCTACCCACTCCAGCATTCTTGCCTGGAGAATTTCATGGATAGAAGAGCCTGGTGGACTACAGTCCATGGGGTCGCAAAGAATCAGACATGACTTGAGTGAGTAACACGTCCACAGTTTTTGTTACTGTGGTACATGTATTGATTGATTGACATGCATTAACCATCCCTGCATCCCAGGGATGAATCTCACTTGATTGCATTGCATGATCCTTTCAGTGTGCTCTCAAATTCAGTTAGTATTATTTTGCTGAGGATTTTTGTGGTCTGTTTTTTGTCAGAGACACTGGCTTGTAATTTTCTTTTCATTTAACATCCATATAGTCTTGCTATAAAGTAATGCTGGATGTATAAAATGAATTTGGGAATGTACCCTCCTCTTCCATTTTATAAAAGAGTTTGAGAAGTATTGGTGTTAATTTATCAGAATTCACCAGAGAAATCATCTGCCCTCGACTTTTCTTGCTGGGAGGTTTTTCATTATTGACTCAATCTCCTTACTCACTATTGCTCTATACAGACTTTTTATTTCATCCTGATTCAGGCTTGTTAGGTTGCATGCTTCTAGAATTGTATCCATTTCTATTAGGTTATCCAATTTTTTGGTGTATAATTATTCATAATAGTCACTTATGACCTATAGTATTTGTGGTATCTGTTGCAATATCCATTGTTACATTTCTGAATTTGAGACATCTTTTTGTCTTAGTCTACCAAAAGGTTTTTTATTTGTTCATCTTTTCAAAAAAAAAAAAAAAGCTAACTCTTAGTTTCATATATCGTGTTTTTGTCTGGTCTCTATTTCACTTATTTCTGCTCTGGCTTTTGTTAATATTTCCTCCCTTCTACTTACTTTGGGCCTAGTTTGTTATTTTTCTAGTTCCTTGGGAAGCAAAAATAGGTTATTTGAGATCTTTCCTTTTTCTTGCTGAAATTATTTCTTATAAACACATCTCAGAACTGCTTTGGGGCATCCCATGAGATTTGGCATGCTGTGTTTTCATTTCTGTTTGTCTCAAGATATTTTTTAATTTCCCTTTTTATTTCTTCTGTGGTCCATTTGTCTTTAGTGATGTGTTTTATTTAATTAGAATTAGAACTAATTCTTTCCATTAGTTATAACTAACACACAATATTATATTAATTTCAAGTGGACAACTTAGTAATTGAATATACTTATATATCATGAAATGATCAGTACACTATGACCCGTTATTATCCTGCAACATATAAAGTATTACAATATCATCAATTCCATTCCTGAAGTATACATTATGTCACATAATGTAATAAATGATTCATTTATTTTAGATTTGCAGGTTGATACCTCTTAATCCATTCACCTATTTTCTCTGTCCCCCCACCACCCGTCTTGGGACTTCCCTGGCAGTCCAGTGGTTGAGACTCCACACTTTCAATACAGGGAGCCCAGGTTCAATCCCTGGCAGGGAACTAAGGCTCCATATGCTAAGAACCCACCTGCCCTAGTATGGGCCAACTAGGACACATCCTGGGAGAAGGCAATGGTACCCCACTCCAGTACTCTTGCCTGGAAAATCCCATGGATGGAGGAGCCTGGTAGGCTGCAGTCCATGGGGTCACTAAGAATCAGACACAACTGAGCGACTTCACTTTCACTTTTCACTTTCATGCACTGGAGAAGGAAATGGCAACCCACTCCAGTATTCTGGCCTGGAGAATCCCAGGGACGGGGGAGCCTGGTGGGCTGCAATCTAAGAGGTCGCAGAGTCGGACACGACTGAAGTGACTTAGCAGCAGCAGGACACATCCCAGTCAATCCTAAAGGAAATCTACCCTGAATATTTACTGGAAGGACTGATGCTAAAGCTGAAGCTCCAATACTTTAGCCATCTGATGCAAAGAGCTGACTCATTGGAAAAGACACTGATGGTGGGGAAAGATTGAGAGCAGAAGGTGGTGACAGGAATGAGATGGTTGAATGGCATCATCTACTCCTATGGACAAGGGTGCGCAAACTCCAGGA
Source organism: Redunca redunca (assembly GCA_006410935.1). NCBI lineage: Eukaryota > Metazoa > Chordata > Mammalia > Artiodactyla > Bovidae > Redunca > Redunca redunca. The sequence continues at coordinate 104,373 of SJYQ01001066.1, read as the reverse complement.
GACAGAGAAGGTCAGGGAGGTCTGATCTGCTGGAGTCAATGGGGTCACAAAGAGCATCTAAACAACAACAACCCTTCTTCTTGGCAACCACCAGTTTATTCTGTATAACTATGGGCCTGTTTCTATTTTATTT
>SJYQ01001066.1:66111-95786 GCA_006410935.1 Redunca redunca | reverse complement strand
CCACTTACATTTAAGACCTTGTAAGATATTCACTTAATTTGGACTTATTCCTAAGAGAAGAAAAGAGTGTTTGTAGGCTTTTAATGATTGATGTGACAGGTACTCTGATTGTAATGTGAATAATGGATTAGAAAATGTATAAAGCATTAAAAAAGGAGACAACATACTGAAATACGACTATGGTGGTTTCTTCCAAGGAATTAGTTTTTGTGAGAGAAATGAATAAATTTAAAACATATTTGGAAGGTAAAAGCAACATGATTTAGAAATGAATGAATATGGATATGAGTAATGTGGAATAGTCCAATACAAAGCTCAAGGTTTTTGTTTAGTTCGAATATATGTAGAGTCATAACAATGGTTTTGTATGAAAAGGTGGAAAGAGATAAGTTGAATTTTGAAATGTTGAGTTTTACATAACTACAGGACCCTAAATTGAAGGTTCAGTAATTAGTTGCATATATGAATCTGATTCCTAAGAGACTACAGTTAATGATTAAACAGCTTTAAACAGAGTAGGATGAGTTTTCTTGAGTAAACTGTGGACATGCAGTAATCATAGTTACTAAAAATGGCATTGTAGAAAGGAAGATGGACAAATGCTGAAAGAAAAGTTTCTTAATAATATTATGTATACAGGTGCATTTCAATGAATCTATTCATTTCAACAGAAACTCTGGGGATGTTGGGCTTGGAAAGAAAGCTTCAAACAGTTTGTGGGTAGGTGTAGCTTGAGGCCAGATTTTCTGGTCAACCAACTAGGACAGTTATAGATGCGAAGATCTCCTTTACTGATGATTTTTTAAAAGCAAGGCCAATAGGCCACATGGTTTTTACTAAACAGAGTCAATTCTTGACATGCCCTCCTCTGAAACCTTACAAAGCAACAATGTGGTAGGAGAGGGAAGTGAGCAAACATATCTAAACTCCCATGAGATAACTGTTGAAGCTTAATGCAAGGCATATGGCAACAGAAAGCTTCTGATCTATAGATTCTACCCAGTGTTTTTAAATCCCATATCTACTAGATGCTTGTGAACTTTGAAAGCATAATGCAGTAATGTATTTGAAAGAGTTAATGAAGGAAGTCAAGAGCAATAAAAGATCACAAGACAAGAAGGTCAGTCCGGCCAAAGAAAATGGTGATAAATTGTAACCAGGTGTCTTTATTTCCTGATTCCTCAAGTACTGCACACTCAGCTTTCTCTGCTAGAAAGGGCAGCTTGTGAAATTCCATATGGCATTTGTCAGCTTCAATAATTCCTTCCAAGATCTCAGAATTATTTGCTTTAATCTCAACTACTTCAGAGGCAGATGAGTAAACCATTGGGAACTTACATATGTAGTAAAAGAAAACCTACTGTTCATTGTGATTTAGGAACCTCATAGAAATACCTTGTAGGCATTCTGATGTTTGTCTGCTATAATCACTGAAGACAAAGTAGGTATAATTGTAATATTGCTCATATACACAGGTCAAAAACCTAGTTATGATGCTTTCCATAATTATATATACACTGATGTTTGCAACACAGATACTCAAATTCCTGTGAATGTATTTCATATATTATTCATGTCCTCTCTGAGCTTCTTCATAAGGTTAATTTTTCTTTCATTGCAAACTCACTAGATGTAGTAGTCTTTGTTTTTGTATTGGTATTTGTTTTAGCCCATATTATTTCACCGAACTATATTATCAGGGAAACATTCAAAGAATTCTTCAGTGTAACAGATTGTATCTGTCTCTGAGATACAGAGCAGAGAAACCAGCTGGGAAGAAGACAAAGTTTAGCAACATTTTTCTGGTATTGGACCAAGAAAATACACTGATCAGAATATGGCAAGAAGCAAGCACTTGTCACCCAAATGGAAATGAGGCAAGAGTCCTATCTCCCATCCATGGCTTGAGGAAAGGGATAAAATGATAGAAAAATGCACTGTATTTAAAATATCAGTACAGAAGAAGAAATAACATTCTTCTACTGTTCCACTTTAAGGAGACACACTTTAATTTTTTTAATGAAATTTAATTGAAGTATCATTGCTTTACAATATTGTATTAGTATCTGCTATACAGCAAAGGAAACCAGATATGTGTATGCATTGTGCTCATGGTTGGTTGTGTCTGACTCTTTGTGACTCCATGGACTGTAGCCCACCAGGTTCCTCTGTCCATGAAATTTCCCAGGCAAGAATACTGAAGTAGGTTGCCATTTCCTATTCCAATATGTATACATATACTCCTTCTTTTTTGGATTTCCTTCCCATTTAGTTCATCACAGAGCACTGAATAGAGTTTCCTGAGCTCTACAGTAGGTTCTCATTAATTATCTATTTTAAACATAGTATCAATAGTGTATATATGTCTCATTTAGATGTGAGCATTTTCCTGAAACTGTTTGTAAAAATATTGACTCCCAAAGTTACTTTTCTATAGATGTTCCAGTCTTTAGGCATGAAGCCTCAGGGAATATTTTGATAATATTGATGGATGGGTAATTAACACATGGTATCTTGAAAAATGCAGATCTTTTGGAAAGGAGTGTGTGACCTTCTGGTATCTGATCGTTCAGTGCTAAGAGATGATTTCAACCAGCAGTGGACAAGGATTCAGTTTTTAAAATGCTTGAATATAGTTTCCTTGGATAAAAATCATATACACCTTTCTTTTTATTATTTCTTATTCAAGAAGAAAAGTTAGGATAAACTAGTTTTCACATTAAGCCCTCTTATTTCAAAAGATCTTTTTCATTTCAAAAATAGTTGGAACCTTAAAGTGGGAAAAGCAAGTCTGGTTTTGCCATGATTTGGTAGTTTCTATAAATTTAAACAAAAGGGGGAAAAAAAACTAATGCTCTAAGAAATTGCAAAAATGACAGCTCCATTATCAAATAACAGTTTGGGATATTTCACAGCATTATTTTTTCAGAAGTAGAAAAGATATGTTCCTGGATGGGAATAAAGATATATATCAATATTGTGTTCATGGGGAGTATTAGGGAGTGTTGGGGAGTGTTTGAAAAGCATCCTGTAACACAACATTTGCTAACATACCAGAAAGTAGAGAGTTTGTACCCACCTGTATTAAAGGACAAAAGTTTCAAGCTATTAAATCTAAATAACAAAAACAAATTGATGCCAAGACTTGGAAGCAACTAAAATGTACTTCAGTATATTAATCGATGAATAAGCAGTGGTATATTCATAAAATGGAATATTATTCAGCTCTAAAAAGAAATAAGCTGTCAATGAAATGAAAAGATATGGAGATATTACTAGTAAAGATTCTAATCTGAAAAGTCTTATCTGCTGTATGATTCCAAGTATCTGCTGTATGACATTCTGGAAAAGGCAAAACTATGGAGAGAGTATAAAGATCAGTGGTTGCCAGGATTAGTGACGAGACATATGTAAATAGAGTGCAGAGGATTTTTAGGGCTTAGATACTATTCTGTATAATACTACATTCGTGGATCATTTCATTATATATTTGTCCAAACCCATCGGATATACAACAAGCATCAACCCTAATATAAATTATAAACATTGAGTAATTATGTCAATGTAGAGTCATTGCTTGTAACAAATGTAGTGGGGGTTATCACTTGTAGGGTTGAGGAAGGGAGTGGTTAGCTGTGCTGGGGTGGTATGGGACATCCCTGTGCCTTGTGGTAAATAATACTGTGAACTTAAAAATGCTCTAAAAACAGTTGATTTTTTTAAGGTCATGAAAAGACATGGAATAAACTTAAATGCATATTGTTATGTGAAAAAAGCCAGTTTGGAAAGCCTGTGCACCAGATGGTTCCAACGACATGTTATTCTGGAAAAGACAAAACTTGGAGGCAGTTTGTATGTGTGCTCACATGCTCAGTTATGTCTGACTCACTGCAACACTTTGGACTGTACCCCACCAGGGAAGCCCATGGAGGCAGTCAAAGGATCCATGGTCACCAGGGATTAGCAAAGAAGGAGGGATGAATTACCAAATCACAGATGATTTCTAGGGCAATGAAATTATTTTATCTGATACTCTAAAGGAAGATACGTGTCATTATACATTGATCCAAATCCCATAGAATGTACAACACCAAGAGCTCATTAATTGTAACAAATGTACTTCTCTGGTGGGGAATACTGATAATGGGGAAGGCTATGCATGTGTGCAGGCAGGAGGTATATGGGAACTTTCCACTTGAATTTTCTTTGAACCAAAAACTGCTCTAAAAAAATAAAGTCTATTAAAAAGAAAAAAGAAACAAAGTGAAACTCAAACAAACTGAAACTCAAAGAAGTGACTGACATTAAGAAGCTACCCAGAAGAAAAAGACGAATTCTTGGCCTAGTCTGAAGCTTAATAACATGCAAATTGTCCATTTGAGAGGAATAAAAGAGGAGCTTATTACTCAGACTTTTGGTTATTTTCTGATTGGGAGGTAGACTATTTTATAGGCATGTTTCAAACAGTCCATTGCTTAAAGACAAAAATACAAGGAATGTTCTGTTTGATGAGCCCTAACTCAGGGATGGAAACTAATAGCCAGACAAAATTGTGCAGGAGCCTCCCATTTTAAAAAGGAGAATTAATCATTTTCCATGAATCATGAATTAGGAAATTTATAACATTAGCAACACAGTTGTGCTTAATTTTGTAAAATCTTTTTATTTCATCTTGATGATTAGCAGTAAAACCTACTGTACTGGCTTGATTATTTTTAGTGAAAACAAAGAAAAGAAAGAATAAAGGAGACAGCATCCCAATTTCACTACAAGATTGAGGGGAATAATCCCCAAAGGATAGATTAGTTGTTTGAAAACAACCAGTGTATAAATAGAGAAAAATTAGTCCCTTTGGCAAAGTAGATAAAAAAAGAGAGGGGTGACTGTGATGGCTTTGAAGATGGACCCTGGGATGATGAATGTAAAAGGGCTATTTTCCAAATAACATTATCATCTTATAGATATTTGGAGAAAGGAAAATGATTTTTGTTTTTCTTGATGAGGATACTAGAAAGAAGCAACTGAGAACAAATTTTAAAATAGAACATTATTTATTCTTTAGATAAGGATTATTTCCAATAATCACTATAATTTGTCACTGGTAAAGTGAAATGTGGAGTCAAAACTTTCAGTAATTTTTTTTCTGAAGTTTCATGGCAAAATAGGATATATTGGTACTAAACTACATCTCACTAACCTCTTTGCCTTAGCTATTGACACGACAAGTTGTTTTTATCTTGAAACTGTGCTAAAATACACTTGGCTTTGCCAGTGAGCTAAAATGGCTCACTGTTTTCTTGCCAGAAAACGAGAAACTAGCAATTTTTAAAATGGGTAATAATTTATGCTCCAATGACCTACACCTACCTCCTTTTGGGTAATATAGTGGTGTTTCATTTAAAGATTTTAATGTACTCAAACTTAGTTTATTACTATTAAAAAGTACTCAGTTGACATTCACAAGACTGAACTCCTTTGTCTTTAACTATACAGGTATAGCAGGGATATAATTCGGTAATATAAAATGCTCTTCTTGATCACATAGCACCTTCACCTTGTGTTTGATGGAATGGAAATCTCCAAATTAGGACTGGATATTATTTTTTTTCATTTTATTGTTATAGTGCATTAATAACAATGCAAATTTCATTTTAGTTATAATGTATGCATTTGATTATTAAGCAAAGTAGAAATAAGAATAGTAAATAATAACTTGCTCATTACACACAATTCATTCAAATAACATGGGTCAAGGAACATAAGCCAAATAGAAATAAAAGGTTAAAGGATAAAATTCTTCCAGTGAGCTGAAGGTAATAATGACTGTCTAAGTCTGCGTCTTTCAATATATCATCTCCAAACAATTCAAAACTATAAAAAGAAAACAACAGTAATAGCAAATTCATATTAAAAATATGCTTTAAACATGACATAAAGACAGAGAATGGCCAAACTTCAAAACAATAGTAAATTAAAAAAATATATATATATCAAGTCCCCAAAAACAGCCTTCACATGTTACACCATTGCCAATCTTTGTGGTGAGCAAAGACAGTTCAAGAAAAGCAGAAGAGAAAAGAAAGAAATTTGTGAGACAATTAGATAATAAAGGGAAAAAAAGTTAGAGTCTTAGCAGTCAAAAGAAAACCAAATATTATAGATACACAACCTCTTTCCCAACCATTAAAAAAGAAGTAATAATGCCCACTAAAGGTCTGGATTTTTATCTATTTTGTTGCATTGATATTAATAAAAGAGGATGCCATTGAACTAGAAATTTTGTTAAATACCCAAAGCTCACAAAAATGAGCAAAACAAAAAAAAACTCTGAATCTATACAGAATTATTCTAAAATCAGAAAATAAAACTTAATGAACTCTAACTGATGAAACTCTCCATCTCTCCAAAAATTAAAAAAAGAAAACATAGCAAAAAATNGAGCAGTAAAAGAGAAAAAGAAATGAAAGAAGGTGGATTAGATTCAGTGTAGAAATGGAAGTCATTGAAAAAATTATCTCAGAAATAAAAACAAATGTATGATGCTCAAGAGAAAATAAAATAAATAAAACCACATGATAATTAGGAAAAACAGAACAACCAAAGATACAAATATTAAAGAAGTGAAAAGAGCCAGTATGAACAATAGTAGAAATAGAAAATAAGAAAAGGAATAATATTTGCATAATTGGAATTGCATGTGTACATGTGCTAAGTCACTTCAGTCATGTCCAACTCTTTGAGACCCTATGGACTATAGCCCACCAGGCTCCTCTGTCCGTGGGATTCTCCAGGCAAAAATACTGGAGTGGGTTGGCATGCCCTCCTCCAGGGGATCTTCCCAACTGAGGGATCGAGCCCCATCTCTTATGTCTCCTTCATTCTCAGTGGGATCTTTACCACTAGCACCACCTGAGAATAATTGGAGTTAGTAAAAACTAAAATTTTAAGAATATACAAAATTAATATTTATACTTGTGATTGAAGAAAAATGTCCTAAAGTAGAAAATCTGGGTCTATAAATTTAAAGGGCCAAATGAGAAACTGGGAAAATTGTGGAATCATCAGTCTTGAGAAATATGTAGTAAACTATTAGACTTCAAAAATAAAGAAAAATAATTCTCAAATACACTACAAATAAGATCAAATAAATTGCAAGAAAAATAGTCATATTGGAAGCAGAATTTTCAAAATCTTGATACAAAGCCTTTTTTCCTTTTCTTTCTGAGTGTTCTTCCATTTGTTTTGGAAAATTTCCAGGAACACTTTGGAGATAGGTTAACCCTGGTGACAAATGGATGGGAATTATGAAATTGACTGAAGGGCTGAACTTCTCTGATGAAATAAACACAATAGAAATGTAGTTAATGACTGGGCAGCTGCATCTTAGAAAGTTCAAAGCACTGCTAATGAAGACTCTGGTCCAAAGGATGTAAAATTTGTATCTGGAAAGTTTGAGATACTCTGTTTTCTCCATTTCTCTCCAGTCCTCTGACAAGCCCACTGTTCCTAAAATGTCAAACCTGCCCTACAACATTTAATCCTCATCAGGTCAATTCTCAAACATTGTTCTACTGTTTCATATCCAGGACCATGTAGCTGAGGATCCATTCCAGGATACCTGTGATGAACTGAAAATAATTTCTAATGTTACAACAAAGAAGGGGTTTTAACTGCTTCATCTTCATTTCAGATGACTCGTGTGGTTATAAAGGAAGCTTCCCAGGTGGCATCATGGTAAAAGAATCCACCTGTCAATGCAGGAGACGTTGGTTCCATCCTTGGGTCGGGAAGATCCCCTGGAGGAGGAAATGGCAACCCATTTGAGTATTATTGCCTGGAAAATTCCATGGACAGAAGAGCCTGGCGGGGTACAGTCCATGGGGCCACAAATTTTCCTTTTATAATTGTTATTATCAGAACAGAAGGAGCATCTCTAAGTCAGTGAATTACAGATCAGGAGCAAGGGAGAATTTTGCTCCAGCAATTGCAAGATAATAGTTTTACTAAATCATGGAAGATTATTTTTGGAACTTCTCCAATCACTCCCATTTGGGAAGTATTGTCATTTTTATTACTTGTAACTAAAGTTTCTGTAGGGCAAGTAGATATATATTAATAGCTTCTCATCTGGCATAATTATTTTGTATTATTTGAATATTCTTTGAGAGATGGGTCTCTTTTAGCACTTCATATTCTTATGAATTAAATTATTTTCCATAAGAAACTTTTTCTTGGGAACTTAAATACATTATTTATAAAAGGAAATATGTGAATCATATTATTTATATATACTTTGAAATAAATTGAAGTCACAGTGTATATACTTTGAAATTTTTAACAGAAAAAAAAGAAATATAATTTTATATACTCTGTGAGTGCTTCTATTTTTCCTTCCTTCCTTCATTCTTCAATAAACCAATCCAAAATCTACTCACTAGTACTGAGTAAGGCAGGCTTTCCTACAAGTAGAATGAAGAGCCCAGTGTATGGTGGTGTTATCCAAGCAGATTGGGAAGGTCAGCCATTCAGGAATGGGAATTGCTATGCTGAGGGCTGCCTGGTTTGGGACATCAGAGCCCAAGTGAGTAAGGAGAGCATCTTCAGGAGGTGTGAATGCAGCAGACATCCAGCCAAGTATGTGGGATCTGAAGAAGGATGAAGAGAAGCACCCACAATGAGTAGCAGTGACACTGACATTAAATTGTTTACATTAAGAGGAAATTGATCAAATTTTTTAAATATTGAAGATGATTGGAGACAGATTTTTTTACTTAAATTCAAGGCCTAAGAAACTCACAGATTGATTCTTTGTACTTGTAAGATCCCACACTGAAATAGCATCCAGGAGTTTACTGTTGAAGATGCAAATACCAATTATGTAAAGGGAGAAAACAAAATTGCCCCCTTGTGTATATTGAGTGTGTTGCACATTGTCTGATAATATACAAAGCAAAGGACACAGCTCACTTTAGTAAAAATGCCACCAAAACATGTAAAGCCTGAATCTAATCATGAGAACACATCAAATAAATCAAACTTGAGAATAACTCTAAAAAATAACTGACCTGTAATTGTCTCAGGTCAAAATCATGAAAGTCAAGGAAAACTGGGAACTTGCTTTGAATTGAAAGAGGCTAAAAGAAACATGGCAACTGAAGGGAAAAGTGGTCTTAGGCAAATTAATTCCAGGACATTATTGGCAAAATTGAATGTTCTCTGCAGGTTAGAGATTTCAGTGTTGGTTGTAATGTGGTTACATGAGAAAATATTCTTGTTGTTAAGAAGTACACATGGAAGTATTTGGAGTATTAGGACATTATATTGGTAATTTACCCTCAATATATTCAGAAAGTGATTTTTTTGTATTATTCTTGCAGTTTTTAATGAATGTAAAATTACTTCAAAATAAAATAAAATCATACAATATATTTAACTATATTTAAGAAGAACACAGTTATTTCTAAAACTTATTAAAAGAAATGGCTATTTATATAATTAAAAATCATTCAGGAAGGAAGCTAGATTCTGAATTAAGTGTTAAGGTAGAGAGGTTTTTCACAAATATTTGTTAATTTTAGTAACCTATTGAAACAGTTTTTGCATGCATCAGATAAACTAAGCTTATTATTAATAAACAAAATATAATTGATGAAATATAATTTATAAAATCATAGGTAAAATATTAATAAATAATTTAGCAGATAAATTATAATGCATTCAATGAGAGGAATTCTTATAAAGCTATGTGCTCATTTTGTTAAGGAAAATTTCCTGTTTTATGAAACAAAGATAATTTGTGAAAATTCACTCTTGAATAGGATAAAAACTCAAGACATAAAGAAAAAAATCAGTTTCCAGAAAAAAATTTAGCTATACTTCTGTTTGCTGCTGCTAAGTCTCTTCAGTTGTGTGTGACTCTGTGCGACCCCATTGACAGCAGCCCACCAGGCTCTCCCGTCCCTGGGATTCTCCAGGCAAGAACACTGGAGTGGGTTACATTTCCTTCTCCAATGCATGAAAGTGAAAAAAGTGAAGTCGCTCAGTCGTGTCCGACTTCGCAACCCCATGGACTGCAGCCTACCAGGCTCCTCCATCCATGGGATTTTCCAGGCAAGAGTATTGGAGTGGGGTGCCGTTTAGCTATACAAAATTGCATTGAGCTCTGCCAGTGAGGCCTCTAATGAATGGTCTTTTGGGACAGTGATAAATAGGGCTTGTTGAGTGTGAACCATTTTCCTGTGTTTTAGTCTTTTTCCCCTCCCAATGATAACTCCATGGCCTTTGAGATTAGTACTCCATCCTCTCTTCCACAGACTGTGCACGACTTGAAAGTTGGCTCAAGGAGGTTTTTGAGCCCTATGGTTCATTAATGCTTGTATTTCCCCTGCTGTGTAGAACATTTTGGGCTCCCTGGTGGCTCAGTGGTAAAGATTATCTGCCTGCCAATGCAGGAGACTTCAATTTTGAATAAGTGTTTGGCTGTCGTGAGGTGGAGGAGAGTTGGGTGTATCATATTCTCCAGGGGATCTTCCTGACCCTGGGCTCCTGTATTTCCGGCATTGGCAGGAGAATTCTTTACCACTGGGCTACCTGGGATGCTCAGTCGCTTCAGTTGTGTCCGACTCTGTGACCCCATGGACTGCAGTCCGTCGGGCTTCTCTCTCCATGGGATTTTCCAGGCAAGAACATTGGAGTGGGTTGACATTTCCTACTCGAGGGCCACCTGGGAAACCATGTTCAATTATTATTTTTATATTTTGAATTTTTAAAATTAATTTATTTATTTTAATTGAAGGCTAACTGCATTACAATATTGTAGTGCATTTTGCCATACAAAATAATAGTTTTGTGAAATTTGTTTTCTTTTTATAAAACTGCCTATGTTATGTCTCTTGATTTTGCCTCTCATCCTGCAGTGCCTAAAGTACCTCCCACTTGTTCCTTCACAGAAAAAATTCTTCCACTTCCAGTGTAGCCCAAGGTTGACTGACTCATTTTTAGTCTTCAACACTTTGAGTTACAGATCTGCCCAGTAAAACATTTGCTGCTTCTGATCCCTAAGTTTTTGCTATAATTTTCTGTTTTGCTTTAGCTCTCTTCCCACAGAGATCCATCTCTTCCCATGAGTCTTGTTTTATAGACTCTCCTGAACTGTTTTGACAAGCATGGCATTAGCTTCATTAAAGACCAGTTCTGTTGTAAATGTTTTAGGATTATACAGGCGTTACCAAAAAAAAAAAAAAATCCACAGACTCAATATATCAAGGGAATTTTCTCACAGTTAGCTCAAGGGGGCCTCCAGATTCCTAAAAGCCTTCAATACTAGGAATGTTTAATCCAGATCTGGGTGCCAGGCGCACATAGGAGGGACAGGACCAGGCTGCATTTTCCCATTGCATTCACCTGAGTTTTTCTGGACCATTGTAGATTTGCCATAATGGAGAAAGCAGTGGCTTTTGTATACAAATATAATATTCTGGTTAGTTTTAGCTCTGAAAAATATATACAGAAAATCCTGCACCGGAAGGTCTCCTGATTTCACAGAATACTATACCTTTGCCTTACAAAATATGCTGTAACAATAATAACAAAACAATAGCAACAACAATAATAATAATGGAAATTTCCTTAGCATTTATTATGCTAGTACTTTATTAACAATATCTTTATACCATCAATGCTAATATGACCTTTAATGCACCAATGAGAAAATGTCTTATAAAATATTTATGATTGGCCTAAGGCCACCCACACCCACTCGTGTTCTTGCCTGGAGAATCCCAGGGACAGGGGAGCCTGGTGGGCCTCCGTCTATGGGGTCACACAGAGTCGGATACGACTGTTGTGACAGCAGCAGCAGCAGCAAGGCCACCCACAGTTACCACTTGGAGAGTTGGGTCTCAAACCCAATGCTGTTTGACATCAAGTCTGTGTTTCAGCCACTCTATTCGTTTGCCTCCATGTCTATGTTGCATATAAAAGTTATTCTAGGCAAGAATTAGAGAAACAGCCTTACCATCCCTCTTAGCAGTAGTATGACTGTGCTTTGACTCATTGGTTCAAATTAAAATCACTCTATACAGTATCTGAACTTTCCCAGTAGTAAGCATCAGCCTTATCACTCCTGAGAATAAAAGGACTATTCCTTCTGTGTTATGTCTTTTCAAACCATGTTTCAATATGTTGAAGGAGGCCATAATACTGCCTTTATACCTGACCCACAGTTATTTATCTCACATAGCATAAATACCACAGGCTGTCTGGTCAGGATGGGTTCAGGTGTCAGTCAGACCCACCACTTACTAACGGTGTGCAAGGATGTTATTGGTTTTAGTTGATGATGAGTTTTCTCTCCAAAATCCATTGTCTTTAAAATCTGACCTATGTTGGGCTTCCTGGTATATTTCTGAATATCAGTAGTGGGAAAGCCCAGTTACTTTTTGATCAGCAAGTATCCCACACCTGATGTAAATCAATGAATGAAAAATAATACAACAGAAGAAGCTTTTGCCTCGCTTCTCACCAGTAGCAAGACTCCAGTTCATACCTATCCAATGCAGTTTGTTACATAAGTGTAAAGAAATATATTTTGATATATGCTTAAACTATTATTCCCTGGAGAAGGAAATGGCAACCCACTCCAGTACTCTTGCCTTGAGAATCCCATGGAGGGAGGAGCCTGGTAGGCTACAGTCCATAGGGTCACAAAGAGTCGGAACCTACAAATGAAAAAAGTAGTGATTAATATCACTGATTAATTGAGATTATTTCATTCTAATTATTAAGACTATAGAAATATTTTAAATTATGTAATTATTTGTGCTTAGAAACAAGTGAGTATACTATTGTTTAATGTTAGCAAGGTGAGCTCATGCATTTATGTCTGTCCTCTGCCAAACTGTCTATACAATGACAATAAAATAATTTTTAATGAATCAACTGAAAAATTTTTAAATAAAGCATGGAAACTGGAAAGTGCTAAGTTGACAGCTAGCTTGCAGACCCTAAGAAGCTGCCAGACATTTAGCAGGCTGTTGAGGGGTGAAAGAATTTAAATCCTCATCTTCCATAGTGAAGGGCAATACAGACATTAAAATCGCAAGGCATAGCAATACAAATCTATTCTTTGTTGTTAGAGATGTGGAGGGAATTACCAAAAGAAGTGGCAAAAGGATTGAAATGAACTGCCCTTTGAGAGTGAATATTGGAGGGGTAGGTACTACACTNTAGGTACTACACTACTCTTTTCTTTACAAGACTTATAAAATTATTTGATTCTCCAAATTATGTTCATGGATCACCTGGATAAAAGTAAAAATTATATTAGAAACAAATGAGTAGTTTATTGAAGTACTGTTGCCAGTTTGGGCTTTCTGTGCTCTATTGTGAATACTCTGTAGTAACTAAACCAATAACATCAGATCTGTCAAAGTGTTAAGATGAGTTTTAGTTACATTTTATTGAATCTATCCAAATTCACTTCTATCTCCATCTGAAATATAGGTTTGAGTACATAAAAGAAAGGAACCTAATCTAATTTGAAAATCAAGGGCTTTTCTAAGAAATGTGTAACTTATACTGATCTTCAAGGATGAGAATATTAAGCAGCAGAGGGGGAGAGAATATCATATGCCAAGGATCTGAAGAGAAAGAAACTTGGAACTGAATTCAGGAGCTGCCAGGGCAGGGAACTGGCAGGGAGGTGGAGTCAGGACTGCTAGGGTGGAGGGGCCCAGGAGCCAAATGGTAATGAGGCTGGAGAGATACAGGAGCAAGATCATTTAGGGCCTTGGAAGTCATGTTAAGGGTTTAAGTTCATAAAGTTCTAGATTTTTCTTTAAGAAGAAAAAATTGGTTCTACCATGGAGAATATAAATTAAGAAGAGAGAGAGGGAGAAAGAGAAAGGGAGAAGGGAAAGAAATCAATTATTAATACCAAAGCAAACAAAATGAAGCACAGAAAAGGAGAAATTATCATAGTAGTATTTATGACTTAGCTGTGAATACATGGTATGGTCATAATAATGTAAGCAAAATTTTGATACAACTCATTTGGGAGGAGACTGGAAAAATGAGGTGGCACTTAAATGGCAAAGTAATATTTTTACTACTTAAGTGAATTTTTTGAGAAAAGAGGTAGAAGAAGGGTGGCTAAAAGACTTGAAAAGAGAGCTCAGGATGAAATTTATTTGTATGCACACATAATAGCCATAAATGGCACTATATAAAAATTTGAGAGGAAAATCTTATCCCAAAGGAAATAACCATTGATAGTTGAGGAAATCTGATGTTTTCTTACAGAACTTTCATTGCTCTATTCTCTACATAGTATGTTCACCAAAATGTAGTCCACAGTAGAATCAAATCTGCTCTAGAAAGCAAGCTGACTTACAAGGTACAAGAATCAGATATTATACTTGGATTCTTTTACCAAAAATTAGCTCTGGATAACAAAATCTTTAAGAATAAATTCATTTATGTATTTACATTTAGGTTGGAAGGTTCAAACCAGAGCTTTTTTTTTTAAAAAATCAAACCAACAATTATTGAATTTCCAATCTTGTTCTTCTCATTTAGAGGCCACTTGTTTGGCCTGTGTAGCCAGTTTTTCTGAGTTATCATTTGGGGAAATAACCTTTCGTACTGTAACAGAGGTTTGGCTGCTACTGGCCCCATTAAGGGCAGCATTCCCTGCAAAAGTGTCAGCAAGATGATTTCCCTTAGCTTCCAGAAAGTCAAGTTCATAATACTCTGGAATCTTAATAATAGCTAAAGTGTGTCTATCATACCCTAATGGTGGCTTCTGTGTTTTGGGGCAAGTGCCCCAAGGGCACTTTTTTCTTTTCATATACAAAAAGGAAAAAGGGAATCTAATAATTGAAGGGCTCAAGGGTAGAAGTATTTATAAACTCTCCTTTAGGACCTTGAAAACCTTGCCGTCTGGTTGCTCCCACAAAATTGGGTCAGGGTTGTTGTTTAGTAAAGCATACAGAGGTTTGGCTATAAGAGAGAAATTTGGAGTCCAGTTTTAGCAGTAAGCAACCAGCCCAGGAAAACCTCACACTTGGCGCTTGGTTTTGGGTTTTGGGAAACTAAGGACACCTTGACGTCCAACTGGATCTAGGTGTAACCATTGTTCTGCTATCAGATGTCCTAAGTATTGAACCTGGATTTGAACAAACTAATTTTTCTTTGGTGACTTTACTTCCCTTTAGGGCTAAAATCTTTAGCAAATGGATGTTGTCTTCCTGTGAAGAGGCCTGAGAAAAAAGCAAAGAAGCAAATAGTTCACATACTGCAACAAAGTACACCCTTAGGGAATTTCACATCATACAGATCAGTCTTTAGAACTTATAAGAAATAAGAAAGACTCTCAATAAAACCATGACACATTATTGCCCAGGGGAATTGTTTTTCTTCCTAAGTGAAGGCAAAAATGTACCAGCTAGCTTTATCAACAGGAATGCTAAAGAATGTATTGTGTATCTCAATTACAGTGAAGAATATACTTTTGATGAGAATGGATGTTAACAACTATGAAGGTTGGGACAACAGGGTGTGGAGAATTAAGAATACTGTTTATCACTTGGAGGTCTTAGACACAGCCCTCCACCCTCAGCCCTTAGGATTTCTCACCAGTAAAATAGAAGCAGGCTTTCCAGATGGCTCAGTGATAAAGAATCCGCCTGCCAAGTAGGAGATGCAGGTTCATTCAATGGGTCAGGAAGATCCCCTGGAGAAGGAAATGACAACCCACTCCAGTATTCTTGCCTGGGAAATCCCATGGACAGAGGAACCTGGCAGGGTACAGTTCATGGGGTTGCAAGAGTTGGACATGGCTTAGCAACCAAACAACAACAAAAATAGTAGTATTACAGTGACTGATGCAAAGGATAATTAGGTCTTAAGTCTTATAATCTATTATTAGCCGTATGCCTTGAAGGGCTTCTATACTTGTGGAATGAGTAATTACTTCTGGGAAGAGGTTCTAGAGGATATATTTGAATCTTTATATTAATGGGACATGCACTATGAATTTCACCAATATCAGTTAGATATTTTGCCTTTGAGGAGGATGGTAGCTGATTCAATAAGGACAAATGATCAGTGTTTCAAGAATCCACACTTGTAGCATCAGAGACAAAACAAAAAAAATATCAAAAGGTTATTTAATCCACCTGTTTGGTTATTTAGTGACTACTGTCAAATTCCAGGAGTTTTTTCCCCTTTTGGGGTAGAGAATTTCAGCATGATACTTTTCTATGGAGTCTCACCCTAATAAATGGATGTTGCATAGGAACTAAAGAGAAAAGTGTATGTGTCTCTCAAAGGGCCTAAACAAAAGGAAATAGATTCAGAGACAGGAATGCCTTGAAATGCATTAGTGATTCCCATTGTTGAACTGTTTTTGTACTCTGATGTTGGGGCTGCTTTATAATAGGTTGAACACTGACAGTATGGTTCCAGTGTCCGGATTGGAAAAATTCATCCCCAATCTGGAGAAATCTTTTTTCAATCTGATTAAGAGTGAAGATTGGGAAGAGCACCCTATAGTTCCTTACAAAAGTGAAAAATTGAAAGTTGTTCAGTCGTGTCCGACTCTTTGAGACCCATGGACTGTAGCCTGCCAAGCTCTTCTGTCTGTGAAATTCTCCAGGCAAGAATACTGGAGCAGGTTGTCATTCCCTGCTCCGGGGGATCTTCCTGACCTAGGGATCAAGCCTGGGTCTCTGCATTGTAGGCAGATGCTTTACTGTCTGAGCTACTGGGAGGACAGAGAAAGACTGAATTTAGGGGCTGAAATTATGCCCCCCCAAAGTTACTTAAATTTATAACTATCTTTTTTTTCTAATGTCCTGTCTCTTTGCAATAATAGGAGAAATTTGGAGGGTTTTGGTTTAGTTTAGGAACTGTCAACAGCTAGAGATGAAGGTTAAGAATTTTATCAGTCTTCCTTTTAGGTGACTCATGTAGAGTGTGAGAGAGCTGGTTTGCTGTATTAACTAAATTCAGAGAGGATGTAGTTTCCCATTCTATCCCAGTTCTTTTTATTGGAGGGAAAACTCCTGGTTCAGCCCATTAATAAATGTGTGTGTGTGTGTGTGTGTGTGTGTGTGTGCACACCCACGTTAGCGTGCTCAGTTGTGTCCTACTGTTTGTGACCCCATGGACAGTAGCCCACCAGGCTCCTCTGTGTGTGGAGTTTTCCAGGCAAGACTACTGGATTGGGTTACTATTTCCTACTCCAGGGGATCTTCCTAACTCAGGGATTGAATCTGCATCTCTTGTGTCTCCTGCACCAGCAGAGTTTAAAATAAAACTACCCCAGTGGAATCGACATCTGAAGGAAGGCCAGAGCAGATTCATCAGATTTTAGTGTGCAAGTCTGAATTTTGCTCTAATGGACAGGGTTGAAAAATACCTAAAAATTGCCTACTGAAGTCCCCTAATGATTACTCAGACCTGATCTTTTAATAAATAAGTGGGCTGGTCTCCCAGTTGTAATTCTAGAGACCTTTCAGGATTTTTCCTGTTAGTGGCTTTTGTTGAACACTGGGCTTGGCCTTCGCTGGCAAAAAAAATTAACTAGCTGATATAACTCCGGGAGTTGGTGATGGACAGGGAGGCCTGGCGTGCTGCGATTCATGGGGTCGCAAAGAGTCGGACACGACTGAGCGACTGAACTGAACTGAATAGCTCAGAGAAATGAGATTGATACATTTGAATGACTATATTACCTTCTTCAGAAGATCTGTGAGGATCTTTGGTTAGTTCAAGAAAATCTTTGACTATGGCCCACAGTTCAGCTTTAGTCTAGGGAATATAAGAAACTGAGAATGTAGCCTCTAGATACTCAGAAGACTTAATTTTAGAGGGACAGGTTCTGAACAATATAGAAGAAAAGGGAGTGGGAAGAGTTTCAGAGAAAAAGGGAAGTTTGGTGAGAGAATTAGCACAGGGGGAACTGAGCATATAAAGAAGGCATAGGTGGGCACAGAAGGAAGGAGGAAGATGATGCCAGAGGTAGAGTCTAAACATAAGAAGCTGAAGGACAGAGATAAGATGACACAAAAGGCAGAGCCTGAGACAAAGAAATCGAGGAAGAAGAAGCCCCTCTCTACAAATTGTGTGCTTTCATTCAGTCTCCAGAGCCTTCAGGTATTTGTTGTTGTTGTTGTTTATTGTCTAGGTTTATGGCTGGTATTTATGGGAAAGTCAGGTTTTAGGAAGTCATCTCTCTATGCCAGTTACCAATCTATTTCTTTCTAAAGGAGAAAAGTGTAGGAAAGTGTCGGCTTCCTTCTTATGTTTGTGGCATATTAAAGTTGGACCCTTGATGGAAAGTTCTTATATCTTGCATTTTAAAAGGAAGTAGCAAATATGTCTATCTGCAAATCTTGAGAATTTTTCCTAATTGTGATTCCTACTTCCTTAACTTAAAGGAAATGTGAAGATTGTTAATATGAGTCCTGTGACCTCATATGCCTCGTAAGAGGCATAGAGTTGTTAACGCTCTGGTAACTGACATGCAGCACACCCATTGTCTGTGGCTCTCTTGGTCCCACCTGGTTTGCAGTTTTGCTTGGCTCTTCATCCTCTCTCAAATATCCACTTTAATATTTCTTGATAGTGCCAGTAACTTTCCAGCCAAACATAATGTGTTTCTTGCCAGACGTTGTTCTGCTATCACAGGCTGTGTTCCAGAACACCAAATTCTTTCTTCAACACCATAAATACAGCTGACTATTTTTCATATCATCCCTCCCTTCTTCAAAATGACAATCTAGAGGCAGAAATACAAATACACAGTGAAACTAAATTAAAATTGAAGATTGAAGTGAAAAATACTTTCAACTTCTTATTCAGGGGCTTAATAAATACTTTATTCATCCATTTCTATTTTTTAGTTCTGCTTTTGTTTTGTTTTGCAGTTTATTTTATGGGTATTGTCAGGTTTCTTGACGCATTTTGTCTGTGTCTCTTGGAAGGAGTCCTATTCGCTGAAAGTGCTACATCAGAAAGTGGATGGCATTCTTTCAGAGATATGTTAGAAGAGATTCTTACCCTAATGAAAAGTTAGAGTTAATATCTCCAAGGTCACTTTCAACTCTAATGGACAAAGATATACTTTGCAAGCTTATCACATTTCTTGGGAAAGGAGCTATTATTTTTACTTAATTCTGTATTCTAGAACTAATGAGTCCTTTGAATACATCGAAATTATTCAAAGGATATTACATCTAATATATACTATTCTGCTGCTGCTGCTAAGTCGCTTCAGTCGTGTCTGACTCTGTGCGACTCCATAGACGGCAGCTCACCAGGCTCCCCCGTCCCTGGGATTCTCCAGGCAAGAACACTGGAGTGGGTTGCCATTTCCTTCTCCAATGCATGAAAGTGAAAAGTGAAAGTGAAGTCACTCAGTCGTGTCCGACTCAGTGACCCCATGGACTACAGAGCACCAGTCTCCTCCATCCGTGGGATTTTCCAGGCAAGAGTACTGGAGTGGGGTGCCATTGCCTTCTCCGATATACTATTCTAAAAATCACAAAATTAAAAAGAACCTAGGTTAATCATAAGGGCTGATTTATTGCTCTGCTACACAAGAAGCCTACCATTAACCTAACAGAGGCTCCACACAGAAAAAATCATTCTGCAGTGAAGGAGGCCAGAAAGAAAACTAGCCCCATGCTGAAAGAGAACCCATTATGGGTGATTTGATGATATTGATGGCATTTTCCTTCCTTTGCAGTATTGTAAAACCTAAACATTTTAATGCTGCTCATTTCCTTGCCTGGAAGGGAAAGATTGCCTTACTCTAAATCTTTTGTAAATTTTAGAGCATATGTTATATAGTAATTTGATTCTCAGACTTTACTGAGTTTAGGGAGCTTCATGCCTTTGATCAGAAGCTGTGAAGCGAGAGCCACTCGGGCTCCAGCCCCTGTCTGCCAACCACTGGACTTCATGATGGTTCACTCTGCCAAGTGGACAGAGACTGATTATTTTCTGGGTCCCAATTTCTAAGTCCTGCACTGTAGGTTAGCCCAGCCCATAAAGTTGACTTTGTGTATACAGTACTCTGAAATGGCATAATCAACACATTTTTCTTTCTGCACATGGCAGCAGAAGAGAAGAACATGCTCTATTAATTGATCTGCTGAAACCTTGGTCCACGGGGAAATAAATCTTTCAACCCTTGAGTTATAAGGACTGCAGTTTTCCTAGGGAAATGCAGATCTTTGAATTTGCTTTTCTGTGTTAAGCCAAACCTTAGTTTTCCATTCACCCATGTGTTCAGGAACACTAGAAATCATTCTTATCTGTCCAGTATGTTAATGATTATTATAATTTCCAATATTAGATTCTCCTATTTCTCATGCACAACAATGATCTCCTTTAGAAGAACAGTAACAGTAGAACAAATGAAAGATATAGGACTCTTCTTCAGTCTTAACACTATCTTTAACTGAAGAACAATTGAGAATCAAATTGCCAATAAAATTGAAAAGATCCCTGTGGCAGACTGAATTATCATGTATTAGTTTTTCACCACTCTCTGAATTCATAACTTTTGTCACATAATTTTGCAACTCCTTTCAGAAAAAGTGGGCTCTACTTTTCACTCCTTCAGGTTTGCCTGGTGGATATAAGTGAATGGACATGGCAAAAAAGGAAACAAAGTGATGGCATGAATGGGCTTGCTCCCTGGAATTTCTGCCATCTAGGGAAGAACATGCAGCTAAGTAGCCCTCTTGTCCAAGGAGACCGGATATCCTTGAGGGAGAGCTCCATGGCAGATCTTAAAGTCTGTGTGAAGCATAGATCCAGCCTATCCCAGCTGATCCTCAAATGAAACACAGACTCACAAGAAAGCTCAGCTATCAGTGAGGTTGCCTAGCTAACTTTCGATCAGATACAAGAATGGCTTAGAGATTTATGAAAGGAAAAAAAGTGCTTTTTTTCTGAGTTTCTGACATCTTATTACAGAGAATGTCTTATTAATGCTGTATAGTTCAGTCACTCAGTCATGTCCGACTCTTTGCGACCCCATGAATCGCAGCATGCCAGGCCTCCCTGTCCATCACCAACTCCTGGAGTTCACTCAGACTCACGTCCATCGAGTCCGTGATGCCATCCAGCCATCTCATCCTCTGTCGTCCCCTTCTCCTCCTGCTCCCAATCCCTCCCAGCATCACAGTCTTTTCCAATGAGTCAACTCTTCGCATGAGGTGGCCAAAGTACTGGAGTTTCAGCTTCAGCATCATTCCTTCCAAAGAAATCCCAGGATTGATCTCCTTCAAAATGGACTGGTTGGATCTCCTTGCAGTCCAAGGGACTCTCAAGAGTCGTCTCCAACACCACAGTGCAAAAGCCATCAATTCTTTGGCACTCAGCCTTCTTCACAGTCCAACTCTCACATCCATACATGACCACTGGAAAAACTATAGCCTTGACTAGATGGACCTTAGTCAGCAAAGTAATGTCTCTGCTTTTGAATACGCTGTCTAGGTTGGTCATAACTTTTCTTCCAAGGAGTGTCTTTTAATTTCATGGCTGCCGTCGCCATCTGCAGTGATTTTAATGCTGTATACTTAAGATTGAAATGATTATCACAGATTTACATTTTACTAATGTCTAGGTCTTTAACTCATAGTGGATCTCCTAAATGCCCTTCTCAGAAGCTTATTTACTTTAATCACCTGTAAATTTTTAAAATGTGGTTATAAAGTAAAAATATAAAACTTTTGATGCATGAAAAGATCAATTCTTTAGAAAACAGGCTGAGAATAACTCATTTCCCTAGAGTTACATATTAACCATTCACTGAAAAATATTTAAAGCATTTAATGAAAGTTGACTCAAATTAAAAATCCTAGGGAAAAAATTGATTTAGATTATAAGTAATGGCAATGTGCATCTCTATAGAACAACTCATTCACTAAAGAGTTCAACACAGCCCTTTCACATCAGTGCTTACAAGAATTGGTGTGACACCACAAGATACATTTATTTTAGCAGATTGTGTCTAAAGTGCATGTGTTAGTTTACATAGAAAAGAAGTAGTGGGGAGGATTTTGGTGATGAATATTAAAGCATTTCAGATTTAAGGAGAAATTCTTCATGTTTATGGTCACCAAAAATATTTGAGGCTTACTGATTTTAAACTTTCAAAGATCAAGTTTTCCATACCACCTGTTCTACTTCAAACCTCTTATTGTTTTGCCAAGGATCTCCACATCTGTGTATTCTTATTTGGAGGAATCCAAGGTTGAAACTCTGTGCTTTAGGGAAAGGACATGCTTGGATATGGTTGCTATGATCAGTCTCCATTGAGCAAGTAAGGACTGCCAAGATTAGTGAATTCTCCTCACTGTGAAGGCAATTTTGTAGCAGTGGCAGAAAACTTTTTTCCAAAGTTCTGTTTGTAAACCACAAGAGGCCTTTCTGGTTGTTGTTGTTCCTCTGACCGAGTTTTGTCTATTTGTAGTATCCTGGCTCATAAATTTCTGTGACTCTTCCCTCAACCCCATTCTACAGAATCATGGCTCACTGATATCACGCTTTCAGTTTATGACATTTTCTATGCTTCCTGATGGGTAGCAACCATCTTCAGTTCATTTCCCTAAAACTGGGAAACCTTTTGATACCTAGTGTGATTATTTTCTTCACACCCTTACATGTGCCTCCTTTTCCTAACACTTGAGGAACTTCTGAGTTCTGGGTTATATTATATATATATATATATATATATATATATATATATATATATCAAATAGCTTCATCAAATATCTATGAAGAAATGCTCAGGTAAACGTTGAACAAAAATGAAATTTCTTTCAATGAAGGAAAAAAGATCAGGCAGCTATATCAAATGTTGTTTAAGCTATGACAGTGGTGGTTCTGGTGAACGGTTGCCACTGTTGGAAACTATAATTAAATCCCTTCAAAGAAAGCACTATAATAAGAAATACATGTTCTACTTATTAGCCTGACAATGGTATATATATATAGCATTTGAGGATCTTCTAAAGTTAAAGATATCACAGCTTATTATACCTGAGTAGTTATATCTTCAAAGTTAGGACTGTCTGTATCCTGAAATTAGCTTTCCTATCAAATGCATTAATGATTTCACTTTATGCATGCATTCACACTTTAAGGTGCTTCAGTTGTGTCCATGCCTCCTGCATTGGCAGACAGGTTCTTTACCACTAGTGCCACCTGAGAAGCCCCTTCATTTAATATATATTTATTCAAAATCAACCATGGACTAGATATGGTCTTAGTTGATAAGGGTATCATGGTAAGCATACATCTGTGCATGGAACTTACTTACATTCTAGTGGAGGAGATAAACAATACACAACAATTACATTAAAGCTTAGTTACGTGGGAAATGCTGTATAAAAAATAAATGCAGAGCTCATGAGAGTATGTAACATAATACAAACTGGTAAAGAAGGGCAAAGAGAAAGTAACAGTAAGCTGAAATGAAATTTAAAAGATTGATGTAACTACATTAGTGAAAAGCTCTAGGTGCAGTTTTCTATAGAGAAAAGTGCACCCTGAGACCAATAGGAAAATGGTATGTACTGGTTTCTAAGTGCTGCTGGAGCAAAGTACCACATACTGGGTGGACTAAAACAACAGAAATGTATCCTCCTGCAGTCCTGCAAATACAGATGGAAACTCAAGTTACTTCAGACTTGGTTAGAAGGAAGAAAATTTGGGCATTCATGTTAAAAATTTAAGGGCTACCCCTAACATAGCATAAAGTTGAACTAAAAACATAAGAACTATTTTTTTTTATCAGTCTGCAGTTAATAAAGACCAAAAAAGATGAAGAATAAGCGTGGTAAACAAAACCTTAATAATATGGTGGAATTAAGTTCAAGTATATCATAAGACCCATGAATATTATTCTTGCCTACTAAGAAACTGAAAATCTCAGATAATATTATTTTTGAAGTGTTAGATTTGGCTAGCTTTACCAAGGAAAGATAAATTATGGGAGTTGAAGATGGATTGGAAAGGAGAAAAAGCGTAAAGGTCAAGAAAATTTCAGAGAACCTTTCAGTCTTGGTGGTAAGACTAGAAATGAAGTAAAATAGGTATTTTAAGAAAATACTTAGAAAGTAGGTTTAATAATATATAATCCAAGGGGCACAAGCCCATGTGTTCCTAAATCTTACAATTCCCTGAAGTTATCCTCACGACTGAACTTTTAAAACAACTGACTATAGGTCCCAGTCCCCCAAACTGAGAAATATAGGTCCCCCTTTTTGCTTCACATCTTTCAAGATTTGTAAGTAACTATTATGCCTCTTAGTGATCTGATATTATATCCTGTCTCTTGTCAATTCTGTCTATATTACATGTCCTATGCCCTGTGACTGTCTTTCTACTTTGCCTCAAACAAGTCATAAAATTAATTTATCTACTTCTAGTAACCACAAATATTATAAAGCAGTGTTGTATATCAGACTTTTATTCAAAATAAGGAGAGTCAAAAGAGTATAACAGAAAAGCATCAAATTAAAAAACATAATCATCCTTTACCTTAAGCCTACTTCAGCCTTCCCTGGGGGGTTTCCAGATGGTGCTAGTGGTAGAGAATCTGCCTGCCACTGCAGGAGATGCAGGAGATGTGGGTTTGATCCCTGGATTAGGAAGATCCCCTGGAGTATGAGCTGGAATTCCACTCGAGGATTCTTGCCTGGATTTGAATGCAGAGTTCCAAAGAATAGCAATGTGAGATAAGAAAGCCTTCCTCAGTGATCAATGCAAAGAAATAGAGGGAAAGAAATAGAATGGGAAAGACTGGAGATCTCTTCAAGAAAATTAGAGATACCAAGGGAACATTTCATGTAAAGATGGGCTCAATGAAGGACAGAATTTGTAGGGACCTAACAGCAGCAGTTATAGGAGAGTGGAATGCAAAAGTAGGAAGTCAAGAAACACCTGGAGTAACAGGCAAATTTGGCCTTGGGATGCGGAATGAAGCAGGGAAAAGACCAATAGAGTTTTGCCAAGAAAATGCACTGGTCATAGCAAACAACCTCTTCCGACAACACAAGAGAAGACTCTACACATGGACATCACCAGATGGTCAACAGCAAAATCAGATTGATTATATTCTTTGCAGCCAAAGATGGAGAAGCGCTATACAGTCAGCAAAAACAAGACCCGGGAGCTGACTGTGGCTCAGATCATGAACTCCTTATTGCCAAATTCAGACTCATTTTGAAGAAAGTAGGGAAAACCGCTAGACCATTCTGGTATGACCTCAATCAAATCCCTTATGATTATACAGTGGAAGTGAGAAATAGATTTAAGGGCCTAGATCTGATAGATAGAGTGCCTGATGAACTATGGCCTGAAGTTCATGACGTTGTACAGGAGACAGGGATCAAGACCATCCCCATGGAAAATAAATACAAAAAAGCAAAATGGCTGTCTGGGGAGGCCTTACAAATAGCTGTAAAAAGAAGAGAGGTGAAAAGAAGGCGAAAGAAGAGGTGAAAAGAAGAAAAGCAAAAGAGAAAAGGAAAGATATAAGCATCTGAATGCAGAGTTCCAAAGAATAGCAAGAAGAGATAAGAAAGCCTTCTTCAGCAATCAATGCAAAGAAATAAAGGAAAAGAACAGAATGGGAAAGACTAGAGATCTCTTCAAGAAAATTAGCGATACCAAGGGAAAATTTCATGCAAAGATGGGCTCGATAAAGGACAGTAATGGTCTGGACCTAACAGAAGCAGAAGATAATAAGAAGAGGTGGCAAGAATACACAGAAGACCTGTACAAAAAAGATCTTCACGACCCAGATAATCNGGAGAAATATCAATAACCTCAGATATGCAGATGATACCACCCTTATGACAGAAAGTGAAGAGGAACTAAAAAGCCTCTTGATGAAAGTGAAAGAGGAGAGTGAAAAAGTTGGCCTAAAGCTCAACATTCAGAAAATGAAGATCATGGCATCTGGTCCCATCACTTCATGGCAAGTAGATGGGGAAACAGTGGAAACAGTGTCAGACTTTATTTTGGGGGGCTCCAAAATCACTGCAGATGGTGGCAGCCATAAAATTAAAATATGCTTACTCCTTGAAAGGAAAGTTATGACCAACCTAGATAGCATATTGAAAAGCAGAGACATTACTTTGTCAACAAAGGTCCATCTAGTCAAGGCTATGGTTTTTCCAGTGGTCAAGTATGGATGTGAGAGTTGGACCATAAAGAGGGCTGAGTGCATAAGAATTGATGCTTTTGAACTGTGGTGTTGGAGAAGACTCTTGAGAGTCCGTTGGACTGCAAGGAGATCCAACCAGTCCATCCCAAAGGAAATCAGTCCTGAATATTCATTGGAAGGACTGATGCTGAAGCTGAAACTCCAATACTTTGGCCACCTGAGGTGAAGAGCTGACTCATTGGAAAAGACAGTGATGCTGGGAGGGATTGGGGGCAGGAGGAGAAGGAGATGACAGAGGATGAGATGGCTAGATGGCATCACTGACTCAATGGACATGGGTTTAGGTGAACTCCACGAGTTGGTGATGGAAAGGAAGTCCTGGCGTGCTGCAGTTCATAGGGTCAGAAAGAGTCGGACATGACTAAGCAACTGAACTGAACTGAATTCTGGCCTGGAAAATTTCATGGGCAGAAGAGTCTGGCGAGTTACAATGCATGGTGCCACAAAATGTCATATACAACTGAATGACTAAGCATACAGCCTTCTCTGACATCACAAGTTTATCCCTGCTTGTGATTAGTCAGTCAGTCAGTTCAGTTGCTCAGTCGTGTCCACTTCTCATTACCCCACGAACCACAGCATGCCAGGCTTCCCTGTCCATTACCAACTCCTGGAATTTACCCAAACTCATGGCCATTGAGTTGGTGATGCCATCTAACTATCTAATTCTCTGTCGTCCCCTTCTTCTCCTGCCTTCAATTTTTCCCAACATCAGGGTCTTTTCAAATGAGTCAGTTCTTCACATCATGGCCAAAACACTGGAGTTTCAGCTTTACCATCAGTCCTTCCAATGAACACCCAGGACTGATTTCCCTTAGGATGGACTGGTTGGATCTCCTTGCAGTCCAAGGGACTCTCAAGAGTCTTCTCCAACATCACAGTTAGAAGCATCAGTTCTTCAGCACTCAGCCCTCTTTCCAACTCTCACATCCATACCATATATGACCACTGGAAAAACCCTAGCCTTGACTAGATGGATCTTTGTTGACAAAATAATGTCTCTGCTTTTCAACATGCTGTCTAGGTTGGTCATAACTTTCCTTTCAAGGAGTAAGCATCTTTTAATTTCATGGCTGCAGTCACCATCTGCAGTGATTTTGGAGCCCCTCAAAATAAAGTCTGACACTGTTTCCACTGTTTCCCCATCTATTTCCTGTGAAGTGATGGGACCGGATGCCATGATCTTCATTTTCTGAATGTTGAGCTTTAAGCCAACTCTTTCACTCTCCTCTTTTACCTTTATCAAAAGGCTTCTTAGTTCCTCTTCACTTTCTGTCATAAGGGTGGTGTCATCTGCATATCTGAGGTTATTGATATTTCTCTGGGCAATCTTGATTCCAGCCTGTGCTTCCTCCAGCCCAGTGTTTCTCATGATGTACTGTGCATAGAAGTTAAATAAGCAGGGTGACAATATCCAGCCTTGACGCACTCCTTTTCCTATTTGGAACCAGTCTGTTGTTCCATGTCCAGTTCTAACTGTTGCTTCCTGACCTGCATGCAGGTTTCTCAAGAGGCAGGTCAGGTGGTCTGGTATTCCCATCTCTCAGAATTTTCCACAGTTTCTTGTGATCCACACAGTCAAAGGCTTTGGCATAGTCAATAAAGCAGAAATAGATGTTTTTTTCTGGTATCTCTTGCTTTTTCGATGACCGAGAGGATGTTGGCAATTTGATCTCTGGTTCCACTGCCTTTTCTAAAACCATCTTGAACTTCTGAAATTTCATGGTTCACATATTGCTGAAGCCTGGCTTGGAGAATTTTGAGCATTACTTTACTAGCGTGTGAGATGAGTGCAACCGTGCGGTAGTTTGAGCGTTCTTTGGCACCTCGTTTCTTTGGGATTCGAATGAAAACTGACCTTTTCCAGTCCTTTTCGACTGCTGAGTTTTCCAAACTTTCTGACATATTGATTGAAGCACTTTCACAGCATCATTTTTTAGGATTTGAAATAACTCGTCTGGAATTCCATCACCTCCATTAGCCCACTTGACTTCGCATTCCAGGAGGTCTGGCTCTTGGTGAGTGATCACACCATCATGATTATGTGGGTCATGAAGATGTTTTATGTACAGTTCTTCTGTGTATTCTTGCCACCTCTTCTTAATACCTTCTGCTTCTGTTAGGTCCCTACTATTTCTGTCCTTCATTGAGCCCATCTTTGCCTGACATGTTCCCTTGGTAGCTCTAATTTTCTTGAAGAGATCTCTAATCTTTCTTATTCTATTGTTTTGCTCTATTTCTTTGCATTGATCACTGAGGAAGTCTTTCTTCTCTCTCCTTGCTATTCTTTGGAACTCTGCATTCAGATGCTTATATCTTTCCTTTTCTCCTTTGCTTTTCGCTTCTCTTCTTTTCACAGCTATTTGTAAGGCCTCCTCAGACATCCATCTTGCTTTTTTGGTTGTGATTACCCCTCTGGATTTTTCCCTAAACCATGTGATTCTGTCTCTTCCTTGGTTCCCTCCCACAGTCATGCTCTTCAGATCTCATTCACCAGCATGGATAAAAAACACTCAACAGCCACTCAAGACTTTCAGTTTCTTCCATTTCTCTCTCCATTTCCCTGCCTAACTGTGTCCATTCACGAGCACAGTCTCGGTGCATTATTCATTCAGAACATCCAGTGTCCTTACCTTGTTTTGCTGACTCTTTTGCCTTGCAGAATACAGAAGAACCATGGGTTCAAAATATTTAGGAGAGTTGTTTAAATCTGTCCTTCTCTTAAAGATTGTTCAAAATTGAGCCCATAGCCTGGAGGACAGGGCAAAAATGTGCTGGGAGTTTTTCTTCACTCTACTCCTGATTGTTTGCTGTGTGCCTGTGTGCTCAGTTGCTCAGTCTCATCCAACTCTTTGCCACTCCATGGGTTCCTCTCTCCATGGAATTATCTAGGCAAGAATACTGGAGTGGGTTGCCATTTCCTCCTCCTGTTTACTGTGTATTAGGAGAAGGCAATGGCACCCCACTCCAGCACTCTTGCCTGGAGAATCCCAGGGACAGGGGAGCCTGGTGGGCTGCAGTCCATGGGGTCGCTAAGAGTGGGACACGACTGAGTGCCTTCACTTTCACTTTTCCCTTTCCTGCATTGGAGAAGGAAATGGCAACCCACTCCAGTGTTCTTGCCTGGAGAATCCTAGGGTCGGGGGAGCCTGGTGGGCTGCTGTCTATGGGGTTGCACAGACATGACTGAAGCGACTTAGCAGCACCAGCAGCAGGGTAATATTTTGGTATATTGAAAAATATTGAGTGATGGTAGTTTAAATCATTTTCTCCTTTGGACTGTGTTACATTTCTCATAATTTAGGCTTCCTGGTTTTAGTATTTAAGTCATATCATTTTAAGATTCCATATCATTCATATTCCAATTTATATTACTTTGATTTGAAATAAATATTTTGTTTTCTTTGTTTTCTTATACTCC
>SJYQ01001066.1:47257-65664 GCA_006410935.1 Redunca redunca | reverse complement strand
TCTCAACTTTAGTAGTCTTTCATTTTTGTCTTACTCATTTTATTGTTTTTATTTTATTGCTTTGTCATAATTATGCATTTTAATACTTCTGTCTTAATATTTTTCTGATTAAAAAATTACATCTAACTTTAACCTTTCTTAAAACTTTAATTTTGTGCTTTACTTTATAATTTTAACATTGCTGACTTTTTCTCATCTTTTACATTTAGTGTAAAGTGTAATAGTTTTTTAGTTTCTGTGACAGGTGTAGAAGCTCCAAATGATGTTTGAGATATATTTTGAGAAAAGCAAGTGATTAGTTCCAGCTAATAGAACATAGGTTGATGGCAGAAGAAATGGCATTTCAAGGGCAAAAGATAATCTTCTTTGTTGAGGTCTTCCTAGGTGTCCAGTGTGATGAAAGTGCTGCACTCAGATAAGTCCCTTTATCTTCCCAACAGTCAAGCATAGATGGTATTATATCCAGTTTACAAATGACTCAACAAGAGTTTCATGAAGACTAACTTTTCCTAGATTATCCAACCAATAGAAAATAGAAACCATGCCCATCTTACTAATTCCTACTTTCTCTTCATCACATTTACTCATTGAAATGGTGGACCAGGTGAGTTAAGCAGAACCAGAACACACTGGTGCATAAACTGACTGGATGGTGACATTTTTCATAAAGCCACATTTGACATAACATGGATAAGTCTACATACTCTTTCAAGGTGGTTAAGAAAGGCAGGTGAGGGGCCTATCTTTTATGATTTACTGTATCTCCTTCTGGGCTTCCCAGGTGGCTCTGTGGTAAAGAATCCATCTGCCAATGCAGGAGATGCAGGAGCTGTGGACTCAATCCCTGGGTCAGGAAGATCCCCTGGAGTGGGAAATAGAATCCCACTCCAGTACTTTTTTGCCTGGAAAATTCCATGGACAGAGGAGCTTGGCGGACTACAGTCCATGGGGTCACAGAAAGTCAGACACAACTGACCAACTAAGCATGCACACATATATACTTAACAGTTTTCTTATACTGAGAGGAAAAGTTGCAGAGATATCTTCTAAAGATTTTTTTTTCTCTCATGAAAATTCAAATGTTTAAATCTCATCCACTAACTTTTCTTTCTAACATTTGATAGAAAATGTATTTCTACTTAGTAAAGTAACTACTAATTGCAATTTAATTACCTTAAAAATATGTTCCTGGGAAACATGTCCATTTTATGAAATCACTGAGTTTGTTATAAATTTTTCTCCAGAATTCTAAACTAGTACTACTATGCTCTTTAAGCTTTCCACTACTTTATAAACACTCTTGTTGGCCACAGAATATTTATAGAGTATATGCCAAACTTAATTCAACTAAGAGGCTGGGTTTGTTTTTCAGTATTTTGAAAACTGCATAAATTTTGATGATTGACACTCAGGGTGTGATTCTTTTTCCTGGACTGAAAAATAAATGAAATCTTTCTACTTTTGAATAATAAATACCCACAACTTAAACAGAGTAAGAGAGCTCTGGTTATTTGTTTTTCAAAGTGCATTCACTATTAGAAAGTAGACTTAGAATAAACAGCCTTTTATGTTCATTTAATTTTAAAATTTCTCAGGGAAGATACTAGTGACTTATATTAGTACTGTTATAGTTCCCCTAAAATTACCTATGCATCCCTTCTTAATCAGATTCATTAAATTCAGCATTACTACTAGTATATATTTAGTTCTTCTGATATAACCATATGGGTTAGCTTGTCAAGTAAACAGCATATATGACTTAACACCATTAAGTTATATGTTTTGAATCTGATTCATTTATTACCCTTTAATGCATATTTATGTATGACTGTAATCTTATATGTATTATATTGTTAATTGAATTTTAAAATAATTTGATTATATTACTAACAGCCTTTATCTTCAGCATATTGGGATTCTAAAACATTGTCAATAATTTAGTAACTTTCCCAAGTTTCTCACTGGCAAGCAGGTGCCAAAATATTTAATGCTTTAAAAATATCCATACAAGTCAGGTAGTAAGAGTCATATGCAGTTTAGGTAAAGCAATAAGGACTGTCAAAAATACTGAAAAGTCACAGACATTAGGATAGTAAATACTAAAAAGAAATACCTTACTTGTGATAATATAAATCACACTTGCAAAGTAAACCACATTTCATGAGATAAAATATTGTACAATGTTTTGTTTAGATAGGAAGTTCACTTTTATTTAATCACAATGTCTCCTTAGTTCTGAGTTCTAGTAACTGCCCAGATAACCTTTCATTGCTTCACTTTTTTCTCTTTTTGTCTTTATCTGCTTTATTTTTGCTTTTTTGTAAGATTGTTGCTCAAGTAGTCTCTGAGTTGGATCTAGGAATTTGGGTACAGAGGACTTCTTATAACAAATCACCATTACTTTCACTACAATTAGAAATTAATCAAAATAAATGTTAGTAACTTACTTATTAAAAGCAAACAAAAAATATGTAAATAGACTGCTACACACAAAGCATAGCAGAGAAATAATGAACCATCCACATCCATCACTTATCCTGTGTCTGACTCCTGGTACTTAATTAGAATAATCTCAGGATAATCACTATCTGTATACATAACTAGTTACTCCTTGTAGGTAATGATTTGACTTCATCAGTGTCCTCTTCAGTCTCTTGTTTTCAGGTTGATGTAGAAGGTGGTGTGGACAGAGAATATTGGTGTTAATAATAGGATCAGGCATCATCTCAACAAACAGGGTGTAAATGGAGCAAACTGAAGGCTCTTTCCAGATTTCAGCCCTGCTATTCTCCTCCCACAATGCCTTCCACTCTCCAGCAGATGTTCTCTCTGATGTCATAGGATGAGAGCTGGGGATAGAGGACCTCTAAAATAGATTCATCAGGGTTAGCCCTTTGTTATGATTTTAGCCTATCACAGTTTGAATTTTTTCATTTGTAAAATGATGGGAAATCAAACCAGCTTGGACCTTCTCCCAGAGTTGTTACCTCATAGAATGGAAACAGTTAAAGGTTACCCATTGCAGCATTGCCGGATTCAGGATGCAAATAATGGAATGCTTCCTCCTTGTTTAGGCTATACATTCCTTTCTTTTGACTTCCCTCTCTATTAAAAGAGGAGGGAGGAGGGGTTCAGGATGGAGAACACGTGTATACCTGTGGTGGATACATGGTGATGTATGGGAAAACCAATACAATATTGTAAAGTAATTAACCTCCAATTAAAATAAATAAATTTATTAAAAACTAAAAAAATAAAAATAAAAATGATCACCAGCAGCTCGAGACTTACATCACATTTCAGTAATGTTCCAAATCAACTAGAATGCCATATCTTGATTATTCCAATAAAATTTCTGAGGATGGCTCTAATTTGAATCACATGCTCATCTATGCCTTTGTATCTATATTGATGTAAGTGGGGTACTGTGATTGGTCAGCTCTCTGGTTTTACCCAAATTTCTATATATCAGGAAAGCCTACAGAGACTAAAACAAACTAAACACTCCTGGAGTAGGGAATGGCAGCCCGCTCCAATATTCTTGCCTGGGAAATCCCATGGACCGAGGAGCCTGGTGGGTTACAGTCTATGGGGTCACACAGAGTTGGAC
The DNA here is from genome assembly GCA_006410935.1 of Redunca redunca. Lineage (NCBI taxonomy): Eukaryota > Metazoa > Chordata > Mammalia > Artiodactyla > Bovidae > Redunca > Redunca redunca. The sequence goes on along the minus strand of SJYQ01001066.1, from coordinate 62,054 downwards.
ACGACTGACGACTGAGCACACAAACAAACGCCACAAAAAAAGAGAGAAAAAGCTCTCAACCAAAATTAGTGGCTACATATACTGTGCAGATGAAAGTAACTGTAGTATTCTATAAAATATTGAAAAATGTTAAATGTTTTTGAAATAAAAATAGGAATTTTTGTAGACTATTTGCAATGGATCAGAATATAACCAGGGGAATCTTATTCTGAGAAACACTAGGACAAATTTTACAGGTTTCTTTGCTGATGTGTGTATATTTTAACAAGTTATGCTCAAATTGGATGAGTAAATTTGTAGCCTGTTTTTCCATTTACTATTAGGACAACTAGTTGTCTAAAAACACTTGTAAAAATTCAATGACTATATGTTTTTAAATGGATATAACTTTATTTATTGCCATTCCCAATTTTTATTGTTACTTTTTTTTATTGTTTGTAATGATGCACATTTTCAAGCATTGGGTTATTCTGAATTAAAGATTAGTTTTGTAGGTAAATTCCTAAAGTGATTAAAGTATGTAAATGTTTATATAACTTAATTCATATCAACAGATGTATATCCTTAGTTGCCCTATTTTTAAATGTTGTCTTAGGCTCTCTTTTCATCTGACTTTGCATATTCTCCTATGGCAAACTAACACACTCCCATGACTTTAATTACCATCTTTAGTGAATTGTGTTACACTTGGAGGTCAAGAACTCAGGAGACAATTCTTAATTTAGATGTGCAGGCTTAACAACCTTTTGATTAACGCATGTTAGTCAAATGATTGACATCCCCATTTGGATGCTCAGTGGGCTACAAATTCACAACATGTGTAAAATCTATGCTTTTTTTGATAGCCCTATCCCAAGTTGTGGACTCTATGGGATTTTTTTTTTGCTTTCCTGATGGCTCAGATGGTAAAGAATCTGCCTGCAATGCAAGTGACCCAGGTTTGATCCCTGGGTTAGGAAGATCTGCTGGAGAAGGGAATGACAACCCACTCCAGTATTCTTGCCTGGAGAATTCTATAGACACAGGAGCCTGGCAAGCTACAGTCCATGCAGCTGTAAGAGTCAGACATGACTGAGTGACTAACATTTCCTTTCTTAGAAATCCTTTCTTTAATGCCTTTAATCGCTGAAGTCACAGAATTTTCAGAGAGGTAGTTGGGATGCCTAGGCAGGTTTCTCTGTAATAGTTCTTCACCTTTTTCTGAAGTAGATTTTAAATTTAAGGCCATAATAAAAATGAGCACTGAATGTCTTTTTTTAATCAAAATATGGAGTATATGAGTTTTTTGTGTTGATTTATAAGTAAAGTCTTAGTACTGGAGAATTTGAGAAGTAAAATTACAGAAACCACAATATAAAATTAAAAATTAAACTTTTANAAAAAAAAAAGATCTTCTCCCATCCCCAAATAAAAATTAAATGAAATCCAGTTAAATCATAATGCAAAAAGAGATGAAAACATAGACCATGAACAAAATAATTGAATTCCTATATAGGCACATATAGAATACTCATGATTGTAATATGTTTCCTATTCAATATTGTGGTAATAGCAGAAATTTTAATATCAATCTAGAAAGCCATGAAATGAAGTGAGGTGTTAGTTGCTCAGTCATGTCCAACACTTTGCAACCCCATGGACTATAGCTCGCCAAGCTCCTCTGTCCATGGGATTCTCCAGGCAAGAATACTAGAGTGGGTTGCCATTCCCTTCTCCAGGGGATCTTCCCAACCCAGGGATTGAACCTGGGTTTCCCACATTGCAGGGGGATTCTTTACCATCTGAGCCACCAGGGAAGTCTATAGTTTCCCATATAATTATTATGGTTTGTTACTGTTTGTGTTTGTTGTTTTTATGTTTATAAATTTGTTAGATATCCTTTTAGAATGGAGGCATCTTATATTCTCTAATTTTTCTTAAGGGAACGGACAAAAAGGAGCAGTTAAAACAATGATTTTATGAACATTAGCACTGATGTAGGTTGGAGCTTTTTGGCACTGGGTCCTCCTTGCTGCATGTTGCTTTCTCCAGTTGCTGTGAGTTGGGGGCTGCTTTCTAGTTGAGTGTGCAGGCTTCTCACTGCAGTAGCTTCCCTTATTGCAGAGCATGGGCTCTAGAGTGCAGGTTCAGTAGCTGTGACCCTGGGCTTAGTTACCCCAGGCCGTGTGGGATCATCCCTGATCAACGATTGAACCTGTGTCCTCTTCATTGAAAGGTGAATTCTTAACCACTGACCACCAGGGAAGTTCAGTTGGAATTTTTTATGTATTGAATTTGCAAAAAGCCATTTATTAATTTATCTAATAATTATTATAAATCCCAAACTAATATTCTAAGAAAATTTATAACTTTTTTCATAACTCATTAATTCTTCAAAATGAATCTAGACTCTTTTGTTATTATTCATGATTTCATACTTCTTTGTGGCTCAACTGATTAGATTTCAGGAGCTTGATTAAGGCTTCTGGTCTGTCAGTAAGAGTAGACAGATGAAGACAGTGAGATGTTCAACTTTGTGGGTTTTTTTTTCTCTTATGTGAACAATGGAAGACAGAATAGTCTACTAGCCTGAAACCACATCCTTCTTCCTTATGGTTATTTTATGTTAATAGATGTCTATTTTTTTAAATCACATATAAGGCTCCATGAATATATAAATCATACCTTCTGAGTTGTCAGAAACCTATAGAAAATTGATGGCAAATAGTGCAGACACTTCTCAGTGTGAGATTAAATAAATGAAAACATAATATAAATGCTTATGTATTTACTTGGAATAATTTATAAAAATTCCACTTTTCATAAAAATCTTCAAATTTGAAGTCTTTTTGTAAATGTATTTGGTAGACAATGATCAATAAAAAGAAGGGAGGTATTTATTAATACTGATTTTCAATCCACTACTTCATGTAAAGAAACAACATATTTCGACTCAGTGTTTAAATATTACCTGTAATTTTACATAATTAGACCATAAGAAGCTGGGACCTAATTATATATTCTTAAGAAATTAAATAAACCTAATAAAGGCATATTATTACTGCTAAACTTATTAACTCTGATATCTCTTTAAAAATCTATTATGACTAAGTCTTGAGGGTAAGGTTCATTTTTTTTTTGTTATTGTCCCATCTTTGAACACTTCTGAAACAGATGTGCAGGGATTTACCATGGAGTTACTCTAAGAGAGTGCTTGACAATATGGCATCAAATCAAAAAGCCATCTTAAGTAAGACTATAGGGGTTCTAACATTGAGCAATGCCAGTGCCAGTGTTCATTTAGAATTTCTATACCCTGTCCTTATGGGAGAGAATGGCCTTTGATGGATAATGTAGAACACATAATCCAAGTTTGATTAATCCATCCTGAGTGCATTTTCCTATATGGTACCACACATATATTACTTTATTCAAACTTTGGGTATCTTGTCTTAAATTATAACCTATAAAAACAGTAGAACAAATATTTCAATAAAGTAAGTCATATGAATTTTTAGGCTTCCAATTGCATGTAAAACACTATGTTCTACTATACTGCAGTCTTTTAAGTGTGAACCACCATAAAAAAGACAACAAACCTGTCTTAATTTAAAAAATACTTTATTAGAAAAATGCTGTCATCTGAGCTTTCAGCAATTCATAGTAGTAACATCAAAAATCACTGATCACAGATTACTATTATGAATATAACAATAATTTAAAAGTTTGGAATATTGCAAGTATTAACAAAATGTGACAGAGACATGAAGTGAGTAAATGCTGTTAAAAAAATGACTCCAATGGGATTGCAACAAGCCTTCAATTTGTAAAAAACATAGAATATTTGTGAAGTACAACAAAGTATAATAAAAGGAGATACACTCAGATGGTAAAGAATCTGCTTTCAATGCAGGAGACCGTGGTCCAATCTCTGGGTTTGGAAGATTCCCTGGAGAAGGGAATGGCTACCCACTCCAGTATTCTGGCCTGGAGAATTCCATGGACAGAGGAGCCTGGTGGGCTACAGTCCTTGGTGTTGCAAAGAGTTAGATAATACTGAGCTACTAGTACTACTTTGATGTGTGTGTATAACTTCAGATTTACAAACCTTGTAACCAACCAGATTAAAGCTATGCAAGAAAACTAGCTGGACTGATTCACCTTGCATTACTTATGCAAGGTTGAAGTAAATTTAAGTTGCTCTTTTCAGTAAATATCTTGCATCATTTTTCTCTTCATCTCTCCAGTAACTGGGGAGAAGGTAACATTTTTCACGTTGGCATGAAGACTCTACATGTAAGACAACTGCTTCTGTCCTTGGCACCAACAGTCACAGACTCAGAAAGACAGCATATACAGGTGTCAGTGAATGAAGTTTCCATGCCACTAAGAGTCACAAAATCTTGAGATTAATGTTTGAAATAGATGCTGGTGGATGCAAACTATTTGAAACACAAGGTCCTGAATTTAGTACAATATCAGAGGGAATTCTAATTTTGAAGGACAAGGCAAAAATAAAAGTTTTAAAAGAATTTGTAAAAGTTTACTACAGTTTAATAATATCTCCATTTCTGTATTCATTTAAAACTTGTTTTACATGCTATAAAGTTAGGTAAAAAACAAAGAGCCTCAATGTTCATGAGCGACGATGACTGAGAGGTCAGAGAGCCATCAGCGATGACTCAGGTAATATGTATGCAAACCAAATATCAGATGAATCATGAAAATTTATTTTGATTCTCAGTCAGTTGGCTTAGCAAATGCATAAAATACTTGACCTTTTTCAGATTTCACAAAAATTTGAACTTTTCCAAAACATACATTTGGTCTAAACCTGTATTATTTCCTTTTTAAAGGTTGGGGTTAGATGAAAAATTTCATGTCTATTTTATCTTTACATTATTCATATCTTAAAAAAATTTTTTACAGATTGCTTTACATTGTCACTGTGTTTCTATGAAAGCATTTCATACTAAATCTAAGTTCTTTGTACTAAGTTCTTTATACTGAGCTTTTGCAGTCAGATGTGTTTGTTTCTTTTCATTTTATTAAAAGTGAATATTCAACAGAAGGAAGTTTATTAATTTGTACTATTATTATTATCAACCACTTTGCCTACAGCAGTACACATCCTACACAGCCCAACGTAGGCTGAGAATAAAACAGATAAAATTAGATACAGGCTTTCAGGAATCCATAACTGAATTGGGCATGAAAAAATGTAGTATTAAAAATACTGTTTATAATCAAAATATGAAAACTATGTGCTATGGAAACTCATCATATGAAACTAGTAACTTACAGAGTTAACACATTTCTGCAATTCATATATAACAAAGAATTACAAGCCTAGGGTTTAAACTGCTATGTTGTTGAAAAATCCAAAATCCACCCAGGTACTTTTCCCATACTTGCTTACCCTCAGAGGACATCTTTTTATGAGTCCTGAGAAAAATGAACTAATCTTAGCACCCTTATATGCATGTAACATATAAAACTCTGCTTACTGCCAAAGAGCTCACAGATTCACACTTTTCAGATAGACCCTCATGGTAATAGCAAATAAAGCTTTTATTCTTTTCTGGTAATTGCATTCTAAGAACCTGAACACAATGCTGCTTTGTGGTATCAGTAAAGTTTTCACAAAGACGATGTCCTTTATGTATTGTAAAATTTCAGGTGAACATAATTCTGTTCATTGGGAGTAGATTAAGTGACTGGAGAGTATTTCCTTGTGGAAGAAGCACTAGGCCCAAATGCTTTGACCTGCAAAAGCACAAAAAGATGAGGAATATTCAGCAAGGAGCTCTGACTTGCTACAACCCAGGATATATAAATACAGGGTGAAGAAGATAGGTAAATAAATAAGCAAACAAACAAAAAAATCATGACATTTGTGAGAAATAGGGCTATTTTTATTTGTGCAGAATAGCCTTCTCTAAAAGGTTACCGAGAACTGGGAGGTCTTTAAAGGATCATATGGACATAATCAGATTTTTTTCTTTTATTTAAGAATTTTTGATGTGGACTATTTTTGAAATCCTATTGAATTGGTTACAATATTGTTTCTGTTTTCTGTGTCTTTGTCTTTTTGGCCACAAGGCACATGGGATCTTAGCTCCCTGACCAGGGATCGAACCCATACCCCTTACACTGGAAGGCAAGGTCTTAACCACTGGACCACCAGGGAAGTCCCCAGATTTGATTTTTAGAAGAAAAATTGGACGGTAATGTGAGCCAAGGTATGGTGCAACAAGACTAAGAACAGCAAGAACACACTGATAATAGATCCATAAATATGCCAGTGATTCTTAAACTGAGGCAGTTTTTCCTGCAAGAAACACTAGTCAGTCCCTGGAGAAAGTGGCAGGGAAAGTATATTCTGGAGTCTAGAGAGAGGCCAAGGATGCTGCTGAACCTACAATACAAAACAGAGTTAACACAGTCCCCAGCAACAAAGACTTATCTTGACTATAATGCCAGTGATGCTGAGAAAACTTGCTTTAGATAGGGGGGTAATGTGCACTATCACACTGAGGGTTTAATTTGTGTTTCGGTAATGGCTAATTATGTTGAGCATTTTTCCTGCGTTGACTGATACTGTTGAGCATCTTCTCAGCTTCTCACTGTATAGATATATCTTCTTTGGTGAACTATTTAAATCATTTGCACATTTTTAAAGATGGAGTTATTCTCTTACTGTCTTTTTTTTCTTTTCTTTTTTTTTTGGTGGAAGGTTGGGAAGGGTATACATGCCTGGTTGTTCCAAACAATTTTGTTGAAAAGATTGCTGTTTGCTAAAGCAGCTTTGGGGTAAAATGACTTAGTCGTATATCGGTGGGCCTATTTCTTGGTGTTCTTCTCTGTTTCATTGATCTGTTTATCTTTATGCCAGTACCAAATTGTTCTGATTATATAGCGTTATAATAATTCTTGAAGTCAGACAGTGAAAATCCTACAGCTTCACTCTTCGCTTTCACAGATGTATGTCTTTTCTAGGCCCTTTGCTTTCTCAAGTAAATTTTAGAAACACTTGTCAGTTTCTGTAAAAAGTCTCCTGGCATTTTGATTGAGATTGCACTATCTGTAGATTAGTATGAGAGAATTAAGAGAATTGTTACCTTAAAGTTTAGGTCTCTTTACTCATGAGCTTTCAGTTCAGTTCAGTCGCTCAATCGTGTCCGACTCTTTGCGACCCCATGAATCGCAGCACGCCAGGCCTCCCTGTCCATCACCAACTCCCGGAGTTCACTCAGACACGTCCATCGAGTCAGTGATGCCATCCAGCCATCTCATCCTCTGTCGTCCCCTTCTCCTCCTGCCCCCAATCCCTCCCAGCATCACAGCCTTTTCCAATGAGTCAACTCTTCGCATGAGGTGGCCAAAGTACTGGAGTTTCAGCTTTAGCATCATTCCTTGCAAAGAAATCCCAGGGCTGATCTCCTTGCAGTCCAAAGGACTCTCAAGAGTCTTCTCCAACACCACAGTTCAAAAGCATCAATTCTTCGGCGCTCAGCCTTCTTCACAGTCCAACTCTCACATCCATACATGACCACAGGAAAAACCATAGCCTTGACTAGATGGACCTTAGTTGGCAAAGTAATGTCTCTGCTTTTGAATATGCTATCTAGGTTGGTCATAACTTTTCTTCCTAGTTTATATTTACATTTATCTATGTCTTTTTAAAATTGTCTCAACAAGTTTTATAAATCATTAATTCTAGAATCTTTTCAGAGATTCTTTGTGATTCTTTTATACAATTGTGTGGTCTGCAAATAAAGACAATTTTAGTATTTCCCTTCCAATTCAGATGCTTTTTGTTGATTTAAAACAGTGAATTGAATGTATAAATTGTTATTTAGTTTCCAGGATTAGTCAGTTTTCCTTGTGCAATATTTCTGTTGCTACTGTCTATCGATAATTTATTTCCAGTGTGGTAAGATACTTTCTATAACAAGAATCCTTCGATATTTATTGAGATGTATTTTATAGTTCAGAATATGGACATATTGTTAAATATTTTATATGCACTTGAAACTAAACATATTCATTTTCTGTACATGTGTTCTATCAGTTATTGTGGAAGGGATGTTAAAAGATATGACTGTAATTGGATTTGTCTGTTTCTCCTTACAGTTCAATCAATTTTTAAAAAAATTAATTAATAATTGGAGGCTAATTACTTTACAATATTGTGGTAGTTTTTGCCATACATTGACATGAATCAGCCATGGGTGTACATGTGTCCCCCATCCTGAACCCTCCTCTCACCTCCCTCCCCATCCCCTCCCTCAGGGTTGTCCCAGTGCACTGGCTTTGAGTGCCCTGTTTCGTGCACTGAACCTGGACTGGTGATCTGTTTCACATATGGCAATATACATGTTTCAATGCTATTCTCTCAAATCATCCCACTCTCTCCTTCTCCTACAAAGTCCAAAAGTCTATTCTTTATATCTGTGTCTGTTTTGCTGTCTCATGTATAGGGTCATTGTTACCATCTTTCTAAATTCTAAATATATGTGTTAATATACTGTATTGATGTTTTTCTTTCTGACTTACTTCACTCTGTATAATAGGTTCCAGTTTCATCCACCTGTTAGAACTGATTCAAATGTGTTCTTCTTCATAGCTGAGTAATATTCCATTGTTTATATGTACCACAGCTTTCTTATCCATTCATCTGCCAATGGACATCTAGGTTGCTTCCATGTCCTAGCTATTGTAAACAGTTCTGCAATGAACATTGGGGTACACGTGTCTCTTTCAATTCTGGTTTCTTTCGTGTGTATGCCCAGCCGTGGGGTTGCTGAGTTGTATGGCAGTTCTATTTCCGATTTTTTAAGGAATCTCCACATTGTTCTCCTTAGTGGCTGTACTAGTTTGCATTCTCACAAACAGTGTAAAGAGGGTTCCCCTTTCTCCATTCCCTCCCCAGCACTTATTGTTTGTAGACTTTTTGATAGCAGCCATTTTGACCCACGTGAGACGGTGCTTCATTGTAATTTTGATTTGCATTTCTTTGATAATTAGGGATGTTAAGCATCTTTTCATGTGTTTGTTAGCCATTTGTATGTCTTCTTTGGAGAAATGTTTGTTTAGTTCTTCAGCCCATTTTTTGATTGAGTCATTTATTTTTCTAGTATTGAGCTGTATGAACTGCTTGTATATATTTGAGATTAATTCTTTGTCAGTTGCTTCATTTGTTATTTTCCCCCATTCTGAAGGTTGTCTTTTCACCTTGCTTATAGTTTCCTTCATTGTGCAAAAGTGTTTAAGTTTAATTAGGTCCCATTTGTTTATTTTGCTTTTATTTCCATTAGTCTGGGAGATGGGTTATAGAGGATCTTGCTGTGATTTATGTCAGAGAGTGTTTTACCTATTTTTTCCTCTAAGAGTTTTATAGTCAATCAATTTTTATTTATATTTCTTCAAACCGTGTTATCAGTACTTTTCTGTTGTTGTTGTTTAGTTGCTAATTATGTCCAACTCTTTTGTGACCCGATGGGCTGTAGGCGGCCAGGCTCCTCTGTCCACGGGATTTCCCCGGCAAGACTACTGGAGTGGGTTGCCATTTCCTGCCCCAGAGGATCTTCCCAATCCAGGAATTGAACCCGTGTCTCCTGCATTGCCAGGCAGATTCTTTATCACTGTATCACTGAGCCACCAGTATATAAACATTTACAGTTATTATGTCCCTTGAAGAACTGACCTGCCATTATGAAATAACCTAGTTTATTGTTGGTAATATTTTTTCTCTAAAATCTCTATTTTCTGATATTAATTTAGCCACTCCAGCTTTTTGATTAGTTACTGTGGTATACCTTTATTCATCTTATTACTTTTAATATGCTTGTGTCTTTTGTTTAAAGAGGTTTTATAGGCTTGGTTCTTTCTTTTTTTCATTCTAATCAACAATCTTACTTTTACTGAGGAATTAAGACCATTTATATATCCTGTTGATAAGGTTGGAATTAAGTCTTTCATCTGGCTCCTGGCTACAGGTTTTTATGTATACCATCTGTTCTTTGTTCACTTTTATTTGTCTTCTGCTTTTTTTAATTATTTGAATATTTTTGTGATTTCTTTTTGTTTCCTTTGCTGCCTAATTAGATGTAACTCAGCTGTTGTTGTTTTAGCATTTGCTCCAGAGGTTATGGTACACCTACTTCATTTTTACCTTCTACCTTCACTTTGGTGTTATACTACATCACAGAGAGTATACAAAAACTTACGAGAGTGTATTTTTATTTCTGCCACCTTGACCTCTGTATTGCTGTCATGCATTTTAATTCTATATAGATATCACAATATTATTTTATTATTTTTCTTCTGAACAGTTAATAATCATTTATGAAGATTTCAATGCAGTTAGAAGAAAAGCCTCAATTGCAGAGATGGTTACTATTTCCAGTGCTCTGAATCTCCATCTGGTATAACTTTTCTTCTGCCTGAGGGTTTTCTTTAACGTTTCTTAGGTTACAGCTCTATTGGTTATGAAATATTTCAGCCCTTGTGTATCTAGCAAAGCCTATTTATCTTTCATTTTTCAAAGATGATTTGGCTGGTTAGAGAATTCGAGGCTGAGAATACCATAAAAATATCATTCCCCTGCAGTCTCATTTGCTTTGTTTTTAATGAAGAGCCTACTGCCATTGTTATCTCTCTTGCTCTGTATGTCATATATCATTTTCTTGTAAATGCTTTTAATAATCCTCTTCGTGACTCTTTTAAATTAGTTTGGTTATGATATACCTTAATGTAGTTCTCTGTTTCTTGTGCTTGGGGTTCTTTCATTATCTTTGTTCTGTGGACTTATACCTTTCATCAAGTTTGAAAAATTTGGTATTTATTTCTTCAACTATCTTTGTTCTCTGTTCATTCTTCTCCTTCAGGAACTGTAATTGCATATATATTTGACTATCAAGTTTCCCAGATCTGTCCAGTTATTTCAGCCTTTTTTCTTCCCGTGTGTTGTGTATTTGGTTGGTTTCTATTGCTGTATGTTTCAATTCAACAGTCTTTTTTCTGCAATATTTCATATATATTAATACTCTTTAATGTATTCTTATTCACAAAGATTTAAATTTTTACCTTTAGAAGTGTTGATAACACTGATGTCTCTGCTTTCCTATCACATATTTCCTCTAGCTTCTTAAACATATATAATACAACTGTAATAACTCTTTTTGTGTCTTTGTCTATTTATTCCATCATCTTTTATCACTTTTAGGTAGGTTTCAATTAAATAAATTTTCATGTCATAATGGGCTCTATTTTTCAGCTTCTTTGAATGTCTAATAAATTTTTGATTAGACGCCAGATATTGCTATTCTTACTTTGTTGGGTACTATTTGTGTTTATATTTCTATAAATATTCTTGTACTTTGTTTTGGAATAAAGTTACTTGGAAGTCACATGGTTCTTTGGGGTCTTGCTTGAAAGTTTATTCTTCAGGGCCAGAGTAGTGTTTAGACTAGGGTAGTGGTTCTCTATTGGGGTGATTTTGTTGCCCAATGTATATTTGGTAATATCTGGAGACATTTTAAAATTTTCACTATTTGGTGATGGTGGTGGCAGTGGCAGGTTGCTTCTGGCATCTAGTGGGTAGAGGCAAGTGTTGCCCTTAAATATCTTATAATCACAGGAAAGCTTCTTCTATATAAATAAAGAATCTTACAGCTCAAATGTCAATAGTGCTGAGACAGAAGAACCCTGTTCTATAAAAATGATGACAAGCTGTGCGCTATGTAATTGACATGATAAAGAGAGAAGCTTGAGGTAAGAATCATTTCTGAGTCCAACAAAACAGCATTTGAAAATGCATGAATATGCAAGAGAAAAGCCAGTGATTTTAAAAAGAATTTTTTTCCTTATAAAAGTACAAGTTTATGATTCCTCTAATTTGGATCAAGAGCACTGAAAGAAAAAGTTTTAAGAGAAAGTTAAGTAAATCTCCTGAAAATGAAAATAGAGAAAATTCTCTTCTAATCAACTTGTTGAAGATGGAAGAAAGTTGACAAGACTTCCAATTATAGCATTTATAGCAGCTGATAATTTCAGGCTACATACAGCAACAGGAACTGTCTATGAAAATGAAGTGGAAATACTTCTAAAATAAGTTTCATTTGCTTTGCTTTAATTCTTTGATTTTCATTTTTTGACTTATGATTCATTGTTATATCACATTGTGGACTCAAACATAATGATATCACAGACTGGTTGGGCTCAAGGTTCATGCTGTAAGATGCAAGGTTCATATATCCTCTGTTCTCCCTGAACACCACTCTCAATTAATGGAATGATGAGATAGTACTATCCCAGTGATAAATTGTTACATATAGCTTCTTTTGACTTTCAATCTCTCTACATATTATCAGTGTATGAATGCAAGAATGTTATAGCAATAAAATACATACTTACTATGGCTAAATATGGGAGTTTCCCTGGTGGCTAAGTGTAAAGAATCTGCCTGGAAATGCAGGAGATGTGGGTTCGATCCCTGGTCTGGGAAGATCTCCTGGAGAAAGAAATGGCAATCCCTTCCAGTATTCTTTCCTGGAAAATCCCATGGACAGAGGAGCCTGGCAAGCTACAGCCCATGTTGTCACAAAAGAGTTGGTCACAACTTAGCAAGTAAATAACAGCAACAGTGGCTAATACAAAGCTGTCCTAATAAAACATTAAGAAAAGTTCCTCCCCCCAAGAAGGTGTCATTAATTAAAGTTGGACCTTTTAAGTTTATCTAGACTGAAAATATTCACTGGAAAGCTGAAATACAGATACCGAGTTTGGAAGAAAAGGTCAGGCTAGGGATATAGCTAATCTTTAAGTGGAAACTTGGGAATGACAGAAAGCACCCAGGGAGACTGTGCCAAACAAGGAAAGGAATAAGCCCAGGAAAATGAATCTGAGGAATTTTCATGTAACACAGAAAGCTCCCAAAACAAAATTCATAAAATTATCTTTATGTATCTTTCTGTACAGCAGAAACTAACACATTATAAATTGACTACAATAATTTTTTTTGAATAATAAAACCTTAAGTTTCTTGGGCCTTAAATTAAGAGCAAAAAAGAAATTTAATATTTCTTAAATATTCTGATATACCTGTAATATATACATTGTGTGAATATGAACTTAGTAAAGTTGCAAAGGCTATAAAATGTTACTGTGGATTATTTTCCAAGGGCATATAGAAAAACTTAACATTCTATGAAGTAATCATTGCACGGTTGATTTTAATGAACAATTTTCTTCTTAGCATAGTTTTGTTCTGTACCCACAGAGAGAAACAGTAGCCACTGGGGGTTGGAATGGGCACCAAGCAGCAACATGGCTTGTATGTGTTAACATGAACTGTTCTAGAGTGCCTTACTTGTAATATCCACTGTGACATCATAAAGAACTGTTTACAGCTTTTATAATATCTTCCATGAAGACGGTTAATAAAGACTGCTAACAAGCTTTTTAGCTGGGCTTCCCTGATGGCTCCCAGCGTAAAACGTCTGCCTGCAATGCGGGAGACCCGGGTTCGATTCCTGGGTCGGGAAGATCCCCTGGAGAAGAAAATGGCAATCCACTCCAGAACTCTTGCCTGGAAAATCCCCTGGACGGAGGAGCCTGATAGGCTACAGTCCATGGAGTCGCAAAGAGTCGGACACGACTGAGCGAAGCCTTTTAGCACTTTCTTGATCTGGTGCTCAGTAGTGTACAGCTTTTTGCAACTCCATGGACTGTAGCCTGCCAGGCTCCTCCTCTGCCCATGGGATTTTCCAGGCAAGAGTGCTGGACTGGGTTGCCATTTCCTACCTCAGGGCATTTTCCTGACTCAGGGATCAAACCTGCAATAGATGGCAGGTTGTTGCTAAAACCCCATTCAACTAAAGAATGGGGTCTTATAAGCATGTTGTGAATCTCCTTTCTCCCTTTAATTTTGATAATTACAGATCTTTCAGTTAACGAATAACATTCTCCCTTCAGTTCAGTTCAGTTCAGTTCATTTCAGTCGCTCAGTCGTGTCCGACTCTTTGTGACCCCATGAATCGCAGCACACTAGGCCTCTCTGTCCATCACCAGCTCCCAGAGTTCACTCAGACTCACGTCCATCGAGTCAGTGATGCCATCCAGCCATCTCATCCTCTGTCATCCCCTTCTCCTCCTGCCCCCACTCCCTCCCAGCATCAAAGTCTTTTCCAATGAGTCAACTCCTCACATGAGGTGGCCAAAGTACTGGAGTTTCAGCTTTAGCATCATTCCTTCCAAAGAAATCTCAGGGCTGATCTCCTTCGGAATGGACTGGTTGGATCTCCTTGCAGTCCAAGGGACCCTCAAGAGTCTTCTCCAACACCACAGTTCAAAAGCATCAGTTCTTCAGCCCTCAGCCTTCTTCACAGTCCAACTCTCACATCCATACATGACCACAGGAAAAACCATAGCCTTGACTAGATGGACCTTACTTGGCAAAGTAATGTCTCTGCTTTTGAGTATGCTATCTAGGTTGATCATAACTTTTCTTCCAAGGAGTAAGTGTCTTTTAATTTCATGGCTGCAGTCACCACCTGCAGTGATTTTGGAGCCCCCCAAAATAAAGTCTGGCACTGTTTCCACTGTTTCTCCATCTATTTCCCATGAAGTGATGGACCAGATGCCATGATCTTCATTTTCTGAATGTTGAGCTTTAAGTCAACCTTTTCACTCTCCTCTTTCACTTTCATCAAGAGGCTTTTTAGTTCCTCTTCACTTTCTGCCATAAAGGTGATGTCATCTGCATATCTGAGGTTATTGATATTTCTCCCAGCAATCTTGATTCCAGCTTGTG
>SJYQ01001066.1:22751-46996 GCA_006410935.1 Redunca redunca | reverse complement strand
CAAGTACCCCCACATACACTGTAAGTTAGAAAAACTTTCAGATGCAGTAGTAATAATGCTGAGGTCATAAATACTATTTTAATGGTGTTCATAAAGTAAAATTTGTTGATATAAATAGGGAAATATGTAGTTTGGGGAAAGTAGCACATTTATTCACTCATTAATTCATTAAAAATATTTTCAGATTGTTCTTTTGTTAGCTCTAGGTACAAAATGGTGAGCAAGTGAGCCATTAAAGAAATTAGAAACTAGAGGAAAGAGGAAAGACAATGTTAGAAAATTTATTTTGCCTATCCTGTTGTGAGTCCTTTAATAAAAGAGAGCCAAAGTACAGTGCTTTTAATTTCATCTCTACTGTGACTATATTACCCTCAGTAATCTGTATTTCTTCTTTTCACTCATTGTAGGTCTGCTATAATATTTTGTGATAAATGATAACATCTTTTCAGAGAAACATCTATTTGTATCTCTCTCTCTATATATATATACATATATACATATGTATATGATTTTCACTCTATAAGTTTTTGATAAATTGTCAAATATTGATTTAATTTTTACTTCAGCCAGTATTTATGTTAGATGAACAAGCAACAAAGCTTCACTCAAGGAACTTGCACACTAGAGTAAATGACATTGAACAAGTTGTCTCAAGTGTATTACCTATGGCAAAAGAGCTGTACCGTGTGCTATGGATGCCTAGTGCAAATGATCTAACATTCTTTAAGTGGCCTGAGGACATGTATTGAAGACATTAATTTAGAATGAAACCCGAAAAGGACCAGGCTGTATGTCGGCAAAAGCATTTGCTGTAGTAGAAAGAAATTGGAAACTGCTGCTGGCAGAGGAAAAAGTATGTGCAAAGATTATAAGACAAGAAAGAATAATGGAAATAGTCCTAACCTGAAAGGAGAAGTGGTGGGTGATGAAAAGAGAGAGGTAGTCATGATGTAGATTCTGTTAGGACTCATAAGCTAAGTGATGTACTTTGGCCCTTATCCTAGAGTGAAAGACTTTCAAGAAGGAAGTGATATAACCAGATTTGCTTTTCACAGAAGATTGATATGGTTGCACTTTGCACTGATGGATTAGAACAAACAAGAATGGATGCTTGGAGAACTGATAGAATATTACTGCTGTACTAGATTGGAAAATAGATGATGATTCCTTAGACAACAGTAGATGTAGTAAGACAGTACTCGGTAGATTGTAAAATATTCTGGTGGTATTATCAACACAATTTGGTAGTTAATTCAATATGGGGGCTGGAGAAGAAAGTATCAGAAATGACTGCAAGTTTTCTGGGTTCAGTACCGAAAGGGTTGTAGTACTATTTAGTGAGCTAAGAAATACCAGATGAAAAATATATTTGGAGATGAGACTTCATTCTGAAGTGTTGCTACTTAGGGACTGTAAGATCTCAGATGTATATGTGTAGTGGGTGGCTAGATACATAGGGCTAGAATTCAGAAAATATATTCTGATATAAAAGGTTGGGACTTAGTTGTTTACCTAGAAATTCAAGGAAGCCATAGACTGTATAAGGTTGCCCACAAGATGTGGTTTTCCAAGAGAAGTTTGTGGAGAGCACTCTTATCTAATAAAATGATTTCTTATACACACAGAACCACAAAGTTCTTGATAATGTTATACCAGGAGAAAAGCTCCAGCTTGGTCCAAAAGTCATGGAGTGAGATAATACTGACTGTTACATCTCCAACAGGTTGATAAAACGAATCAACTGAAAACATATACTGTCTTTGAAGAGGAATCTTAGGCCAGAGTTAGGAGCCCCCAAAGTGGAGTCACAAGCCAGAAAGGATTATTTGTAAGGCTTGAAATCAAATGGGGCTCTTTCAGATGATATCTGAATACTTGGGACCAGTGACATTTTTTAAAAGGTTTTATTTTTTTCCTTTTTTAGGGGATACTGTTTATATCATACTATCTGATGCCTATTCACGATTACATTTTGGCCACAAATTACCTGTTTCTTGAATTTTACTGGTTCACAACTGGAGATGAATTGTAACTTAGGATGAATTATAACCAGAGCCTTAACCATACCTGATTTAGATAGTAAGATCTGAGACTTTTAAGCTGATGATATTTAGATGAAGTATTGAACTTTGAGTCAATGCTCCAGTTGGCTGAGACTTTGGAATATATTAAAATGTGATGAATATATTTTTAATATGAGACAGACATGACTGTTTCGGTGCTAGAGGGTAGACTGTGATAGGCAGAATGATGCCCTCACTTGAATGGCATTCATGTTCCAATCCCCAGAACTTGAAAATAAGTTATATTACATGGCGAGGGGGCATTAAAGTGGCAGATATAATTAAGTGTGCTAGTCAGCTGACCTTATGATAAAGAAATTGTCGTGGATAATCTAAAATTACCCAGTAATGTAATTACAAGGGACCTTCAAATGCTGAAAATGGAGGCAGAAGTGTCAGTGTCATAGAGATGCACTAGAAGAAAGAATCAGCTGGCCACTGTTGAAGATGGGGGAGAATAAGTATCTAAGAAATCCAGACAACCTCTAGGAGCTGGGAAAAACAAACAAACAGATTCTTCCTTGAAGATTCTGGAAAGTAATGCACTCCTGAGGATGTGTGGCCAAGATGGCAAAGTAGGAAGATGCTAAGCTCATCTCCTCCCATGGTCATATCAATATTATAGCTATTTACAGAGCAACTATCAGTGAAAATGACCTGAAGACTAGCAAAAGAGATTTTCACAACTAACTATGTAAAAAGGGAACCACAGAAGACAGGAGGGTTAAAGACATGGTACAGTCAAGCCAACACACCAAGCAGGTAATCCACAAACCCACAAAGGCAACTGAGGGTAATCACAATTGCAGAGGTTCTCCCTAAAGAGCAAAGAGTCCGAGACTGACATCCAGTTCCCCAGTCCAGAGGTCCTGCACAGGGAAGATGAGCCCCAAGAACATCTGGGTTTGAAGGCTAGTGGGGTTGCATACTTTACAGGAGAGAAGTGTTATCCAGTTGACCCTTGAACAACACAAGAGTTGGGGTACCAACCCCCACATAGTCAAAAATTCCATATAACTTTATAGTTGGCCCACTGTATCTGTGCCTCCATGTCTGCCCATTCACCCAACCATGGATCTTATAGTTCTTGTTATTTTAGTTGCTACGTTGTGTCTTACTCTGCAACCCCATGGACTGTAGCCCACCATGCTGCTCTACCCATGGGATTTCCTTCTCCAGGGGACCTTCTTGAGCCACGGATCAAACCCATGTCTCCCACACTGGCAGGTGGATTTTCTACCACTGAGTTACCAGGGAAGCCCAGTAATCATGTAGTACTATAGTGTATATTTATTGAAAAAAGTGATCTGCATGTAAATGGACTCAAGCTGTTCAAACTCATGTTGTTCAAGGGTCAACTGTTTTTAAAGTAATAAAAGGAGGACTCTGTGGGAGAAGGTGAGGATGGGATGATTTGAGAGAATAGCATTGAACCATGTATATTATCATATGTGAAATAGATCGCCAGTCCAGGTTCGATGCATGAGACAGGGAGCTTAGGGCTGGTGCACTGGGATGAGCCTAAGGGATGGAATGTGGAGGGAGGTGGGAAGGGGGTTCAGGATGGGGAACATATGGCTGACTCATGTCACTCTATGGCAAAAACCACTACAATGTTGTAAAGTAATGCTGCTGCTGCTAAGTCGCTTCAGTCGTGTCCGACTCTATGCAACCCCAGAGACGGCAGCCCACCAGGCTCCCCCGTCCCTGGGATTCTCCAGGCAAGAACACTGGAGTGGGTTTCCATTTCCTTCTCTAACGCATGGAAGTGAAAAGTGAAAGTGAAGTTGCTCAGTTGTGTCCGACTCCTAGTGACCCATGGACTCCAGCCTACCAGGCTTCTCCATTCATGGGATTTTCCAGGCAAGAGTACTGGAGTGGGTTGCCATTGCCTTCTCCTGTAAAGTAATTAGCCTCCAATTAAAATAAAATATAAATATATATATATAATTGCATGTTGAATTTATCAAATGGTTTTTCTGCATTTATTAAGATGGTTATTTTTTTCTTCTTAAATTGAAACTGTGAAAAAAAAGTAATAAAAGGGAAAAAAACCTACAACCAAGAATACTGTATACAGCATGGTTATCATTCAGATTTGAAGGAGATATACTTTTATAGACAAACAAAAGCCAAAAGAGTTTAGCACCACTAAACTGCTTTATAAGAAATGTCAAAGGGACTTTTCTGAGCAGAACAGAAGAGACCATGCCTAGAAATATAAAAAGTATGTAGGAGGGTAAGGGCAAAAATACAGTAAAGGCAGTAGATCAGCTATTTACAAAGCTAGTAGGAAGGTTAAAAGACAAGTCATAAGATAATGTAGATCTGCAATAAATAGTTAAGGGATACGCAAAGCAAAAGAGTGCAAAACATGATGTCAAAAATAATAAACATGATAGGGAGAGTAAAATTAAGGGTTGTTAGAATATATTTGAACGTAAGAGATGATCAGCTTAAAATAATAGACTCTTACAGGCAATCCACTCCAGTACTATTGCCTGGAAAATCCCATGGACAGAGGAGCCTGGTAGGCTATAGTCCATGGGGTCGCAAAGAGTCGGACACGACTGAGCGACTTCACTTTCACTTTACATCAATGGACAGATCATCCAGACAGAAAATCAAAAAGGAAGCCCTGGCCTTAAATGACCCATTAGACCACATGAACTTAATAGATATATATAGAGAGAACATTCTATCCAAAAGCCTGGGTGCCATTTTACAGATTTATACATTCAGTCAACAATTATTGTGTTTCTTCTTAGAGCTGGCTTTAAGGAAAGCATTGTAAACACAAAACTAATAAGGAGTATCTGCTCTGCTGCTGCTGCTGCTAAGTCACTTCAGTCGTGTCCAACTCTGTGCAACCCCATAGACGGCAGCCCACCAGGCTCCCTGGTCCCTGGGATTCTCCAGGCAAGAACACTGGAGTGGGTTGCCATTTCCTTCTCCAGTGCATGAACCTGAAAAGTGAAAGAGAAGTCGCTCAGTCGTGTCCGACTCTTCGCACCCCATGGACTGCAGCCTACCAGGCTCCTCCGTCCATGGGATTTTCCAGGCAAGAGTACTAGAGTGGGGTGCCATCGCCTTCTCCAAGGAGTATCTGCTCTAGAGAAGCTAAATATTAAAATTTATGAACATTAGAAAGTCTAAAGTTGCTATGATGTGAAAGTCACCTTTCTATCATGACAAAAGACTTGACTCATCAGGTAAGGCTGCATATTGGGGAGGCAGGGAAATAATTTCTGACGTTTGGGATGGGGTCATATTCTGGAAGAGCTTACTTATCAGGGGATTTTCATATTTGTGTGGTAAAAGGAACTTTCTTGCCAATGGAGGCGATGCGAGTTTGATTCCTGAGTCAAAAAGGACCCCTGGAGAAGGAAATGGCTACCCATTCCAGTTTTCTTGCCTGGAAAGTCCCATGGACAGAAGAGCCTGGAGGATTACAGTCCATGGGTTTGCAAAAGAGTTGGACATGTCTTAGTGGCAAAACAACAACAACAAAGTCACTGTAGCTGTATTTGCTTGGCAGTACCATAATGAAATCATTATTTAAGCAAGATGGATCTGATAGCTTTATAGGAGATTCAAAAATGGGAGCAGAGTAAGAGATGCCAATTAAGAAAATGTTGTAGTAATTCAGGTGCAGAGCCGGAGACTGACCAAAAAGCTGGCAGTAAAAATAGTGGGAAAGAAATGAATACAAATAATGTTTAAAGGAAATATTTACAGGTCTTCACAACTCTTTGACCTAAAGAAACAAAATAAATAACCATGACTCTATATTTACAACACATGGGGCATGAAATCACATCAGACCTAGTAATGAATACAGTCTGTGCATGTCAGTGTCTAAAGCAGAAATACTCAAGGGTTCTCTGAGTTAAATGAAAAATCATAAAAGAAAAGAGATGGTTTGGGGAAATGGCATTTAGGTGTGTCTTAGGTAATATTTTCAAGGAAGGGAATAGGTAATAATCTGTGAAAAGGAAAATTTGGGGTTTGGAAAAGAAAGAATATGGGGCAAAGGATCCAATGCTTGAAAGAAGAAATGGGCCCGAGGTTTAACTGGTAGAAAATCCTAGGAAGATTCCCCAAAAAAGGAGCAGACAGATGGAGGAAATGCCTGAAGCAGATGGGCCTTTACCTCTGACATAGGACAGACTGTCACCTGATCCCACATTCCTAGAGAACACGATTTGACGATGATGTCACTTTTAATATAGCTAGCAAAGTGATATCTGTAGAATTGCATTATGTACCTATTATGTTGCTTTAATACAAGTCTGAATTTTATAATTAAAAAAATCTCTGCTCATAAATTTAGTCAAGAAATATATCAGGATTCAAGGATAAATGAGTGTTATATCTTGAAGAAACTTAAATTCTAGTTTTACTTATTTACTCATTTATTCAGAGTCCATTGCATTGCTGTATTTAAAAATCTTATCTTGGGGGAAAAAGTTCCTACACACTGAAAATTTACAGAAAAGTGACTTTTGAGTGAATGAACTTGTTAATTAAGCTTAGATGTTTATATTTCAGTGAAAATGGTTTAAGTTATAAACTGGACTCCATTTCCTTATTTTCTTAGATGAAATACAACTACTTTCTTCTACAATCGGAAGGCCTTGGTTTAAAAAAGTGGCAGATGTTGCCTGCCCTCTAGCGGCCACAACATGCATATTTACATCTTGCCATAAGTTTCTGTGACTGTCAAGAATGAATTTTACATGTCACATATATTAATTTAACTAACATCACATTTTAAATATTACATTAATTCTTACTTCATCTTGATTTCAGTGGTTCAAACTCAAATTCCAACCTGTCTATATGGAGAGGAAAACATATTCTATGTGCTCCCTAGAGAAATCCAGTTTCAAACCCCAGGAATTTTGTAAAGGTAACCCAGTAAGGCTCACATCCAATGAAAAAAAAGAAAAGCTGGAGATTAAATTATTTCAAAACCATTTATATAGTTAATATAACATCTGGATACTAAGCTGCTGTAATAGTCAAAGTTCTACAGAGAAAGAGAACCAATAGGAGATATATATATATACATATATATACACACACACACACACACGGGTTATATATTTGTTGGTTATATATATTACTTGGGGCTTCCCGGGTAGCTCAGGTGGTAAAGAATCTGCCTGCAGTGCAGGAGACATGGGTTTGATCCCTGGGTCAGGAAGATCCCCTGGAGAAGGGAATGGCAACCCACTCTAGTATTCTTGCCTGGAGAATCCCATAGACAGAGGTGCCTGGCAGGCTACAGTCCATAGGATTGCACAGAGTATATATGTGTATGACAGTGTTAGTCGCTCAGTTCAGTTTAGTCGCTCAATCGTGTCCAACTCTTTGCGAACCTCATAGACCTCAGCACACCAGGCTTGCATGTCCATCACTAACTCCCAGAGATTACTCAAATTCATGTATATCGAGACAGTGATGCCTTCCAACCATCTCATCCTATGTCATCCCCTTCTCCTCCTGTAGGGAAAAGTAGGGAAAACCACAAGACCATTCAGGAATGACCTAAATCAAATCCCTTATGATTATATAGTGGAAGTGACAAAAGGATTCAAGGGATTAGATCTGATAGAGTGCCTGAAGAACTATGGATGGAGGTTAATGACATTGTTCAGGAGGCAGTGATCAAGACCATCTCCAAGAAAAAGAAATGCAAAAAGGCAAAATGGTTGTCTGAGGAGGCCTTACAAATAGCTGAGAAAAGAGAAGCTAAAGGCAAAGGAGAAAAGGAAATTTATACCATTTGAATGCAGAGTTGCAAAGAAGAGCAAGGAGAGATAAGAAAGCCTTCCTCAGCGATCAATGTAAAGAAATAGAGGAAAACAATACAATCGGAAAGACTGGGGATCTCTTCAAAAAATTAGAGATTCCAAGGGAATATTTCATGCAAAGATGGGCTCGATAAAGGACAGAAATGGTATGGACCTAACAGAAACAGGCGATATTAAGAAGTGGTGGCAAGAATACACAGAAGAACTATACAAAAAAGATCTTCATGACCCAGATAACCACAATGGTGTGATCACTCACGTAGAGCCAGACATCCTGGAATGCAAAGCCAAGTGGGCCTTAGGAAGTATAATACAAACAAAGCTAGTGAAGGTGATGGAATTCCAGTTGAGCTATTTCAAATCCTAAAAGATGATGCTGTGAAAGTGCTTCACTCAATATGCCAGGAAATCTGGAAAACTCAGCAGAGGCCACAGGACTGGAAAAGGTCAGTTTTCATTCCAATCCCAAAGAAAGGCAATGCCAAAGAATGCTCAAACTACCGTACAGTTGCATTCATCTCACATGCTAGCAAAGTAATGTTCAAAATTCTCCAAGCCAGGCTTCAACATTATGTGAACCGTGAACTTCCAGATGTTCAAGCTGGATTTAGAAAAGGCAAAGGAACCAGAGATCAAATTGCCACATCTGTTGGATCATCGAAGAAGCAAGAGAGTTCCAGAAAAACATCTACTTCTGCTTTCTTAACTACACCAAAGCCTTTGATTGTGTAGATCACAACAAACTGTGGAAAATTCTTCAAGAGATGGGAATACTAGACCACCTTACCTTCCTCCTGAGCAATCTGTATGCAGGTCAGGAAGCAACAGTTAGAACTGGACATGGAAAAACAGAGTGGTTTCAAATCAGGAAAGGAATATAAAGGCTGTATAATGTCACACTGCTTATTTAACTTATATGGGGAGAGCATCATGTGAAATGCTGGGCTGGATGAAGCCAAGCTGGAATCAAGATTGCTGGGAGAAATATCAGTAACCTCAGATATGCAGATGATGCCACCCTTATGTCAGAAAGCAAAGAACTAGAGAGCCTCTTGATGAAAGTGAAAGAGGAGAGTGAAAAAGTTGGCTTAAAACTCACCATTCAGAAAACTAAGATCATGACATATGGTCCCATCACTTCATGGGAAATAGGTGGGGAAAAAATAAAAGAGTGAGAGACTTTATTTTGGGGGGCTTCAAAATCACTGCAGATGATGATTGCAGCCGTGAAATTAAAAGATGGTTGCTCCTTGGAAGAAAAGCTATGACCAACCTAGACCACATATTAAAATGCAGAGACATTACTTTGCCAGCAAAGGTCCATGTAGTCAAAAGTATGTTTTTTCCTTTAGTCATGTATGGATGTGAGAGTTGGACTATAAAGAAAGCTGAGCATCGAAGAATTGATGCTTTTCAGCCATGGTGTTATAGAAGACTCTTGAGAGTCCATTATACTGCAAGGAGATCAAACCAGTCCATCCTAAAGGAAATCAGTCCTGAATATTCCCTAGAAGGACTGATGCTGAAGCTGAAACTCCAATACTTTGGCCACCTGATGTAAATAACTGACTCACTGGAAAAGACCCCGATGCTGGGAATGATCGAAGGCAGGAGGAAAAGGGGACAACAGAGGGTGAGATGGTAGGATGGCATCACTGCCTCAATGGACGTGAGTTTGAGTAAACTCCAGGAGTTGGTGATGGACATGGAGGTCTAGTGTGCTGCAGTCCATGGGGTTGCAAAGAGTTGGACACAACTGAGCAACTGAACTGAAAGAATCTTAGGATGGAAAGACCATAATGGATTATTTAGGTAGATCCAAGCTAGTGGTAGGTGATTTTAAGAACAGAAGATTTTTACTACCTTTCCCTAACTTTTAGAGCAAGTTTTATTGGAGGATAGTTGATTTACACTCTTGTGTTTCTGCTGTACAGCAAAGTGAATCAGTTATATATATATACATGTATCCATTCTGTTTTAGATTCTTTTCTTAGATAGATCATTAGAGTATTGAGTAGAATTTCCTATGCTGTACACTAGGTCCTTATTAGTTATTAATATCTATTATACAGAAATGTGTATATGTCAGTCCCAATGTCCCAATTTATCCTTTCCCCCTCCTTTTACGTCTGGTAACCATAAATTTGTTTTCCATTTCCGTTTTGTAAATAAATTCACTTGTGCCATTATTTTTAAGATTTGACACATAAAGCAATATTGTATTAATGTATTTATCTTTCTCTCTTTTTCTAACTTCTTTTTAATGGAAAGAGAGAAGGAGTGACAGAGAGATGCAACATTGCTGGTTTGGAAAATGGAGAAAAGGAATCATGAGCTAATGAATATAGGCAGCCTCTGGATGCTGGAAAGGTAAAGACTATATTAAATATATATATACTTATTTGTTTATTTTTAGTTGTGTTGAGTCTTCATTGCTGTGTCTGGGCTTTCTCTAGCTGCAGTGAGTGGGAACTACTGTTCACTGAGGTTCACAGGCTTCTCACTGCGGCGGCTCCTCTTGTTGTAGGGCAGAGGCCGCAGGCACGCAGGCTCAGTAACTGTGGTCCACAGGCTTAGTTGCCCTGCGGCACAAGGACTCATTCTGGACCAGGGATCGAACCTGTGAGCCTGCATTGGCAAGCAGGTTCTTAACCACTGGACCTCAAGAGGAGTCCGTAAAGTTGATAAATGATATAACTTTCTGACAAATTCCTCTTTTTCAAATGTTAGTTCAATTCAGTTCAGTCACTCAGTCATGTCCGACTCTTTGCCACCCCATGGACTGCAGCATGCCAGGCCTTCCTCCTGTCCATCACCAACTCCCAGAGTTTACTCAGACTCGTGTCCATTGAGATGGTGATGCCATCCAACCATCTCATCCTCCGTCATCCCCTCCTCCTCCTGCCTTCAATCTTTCCCATCATCAGGATCTTTTCAAATGAGTCAGCTCTTCGCATCAGGTAGTCAAAATTTTGGAGTTTCAGCTTCAACATCAGTCCTTCCAGTGAACATTCAGGACTGATCTACTTTAGTGTGGACTGGTTTGATCTCCTTGCAGTCCAAGGGACTCTCAAGAGTCTTCTCCAACACCACAGCTCAAAAGCATCAATTCTTCCGTGCTCAGTAAATTCCTTATCCTGAGTAAACATCCTAGTATCACTGTTTTTTTCTGGTATAAACACCCTACTTACAGTTATGTGTCTGATATATATTTTTCCATCTTTAAAAAAAAAAACAAAAAAACTGTTTTATATCAGTTTTAAGCTCACAGATAAATACAGAGAATTCCTAAATACCCCTTGTCTCTCCATCCATGCACAATATTCCCTGTAGTCAGCATCCTCCACTACTGTGGTACGTTTGTTACAATTGATGAACCTACACTGAAACATCATTACTCCCCCAGTCCACAGTTCATATTATGGTTCACTCTTGGGGTTGTACAAGGGTATAATGATATGTGTCCACTGAAATAGCATCATATACTATCATTTCATTTCAAAATTCTCCTGTCCTTTGTGTCTACTCATTTCTGCCTTCCCTAAATCGTAGCAACCACTCATCATTTTATTCTCTTTTACAGTTTTGCCTTTTCCAGACTGTTGTATTTGCAACCATACAATATGTAGCCCTTTCAGATTGGCCTGTTTTCCTTAGTAATGCACATTTAAGGTTTCTCTGTGTCTTTGCATGCCTTGATAGTTCATTTCTTTTTTTTGTTTCTTTTCAGTTTTGACATTTGTATTTTTTAAATGATTAAGGAATACATATTTTTACCTCAAAGCAGTTTATATTTGTGTTTACTTATGTTTACTCTATCATTTAAATGGTTTACCACTTAAGAAATGATTTTGACTCTACAAAGATCACCAAAAGGGTTTCTAGTGGTATCTAGTTAATCAATCATTTGTTTTGAAACCACTGCTAAAGCATATGTTTATAAGGTATGCCTGTGGTATATTAATAACAGTTTAATATGATTTCTAAGCATCACATGAATCAGAAACCTAAAAGTTTATACTTTTCTATTTTTGATAAACTGCTGCTGCTGCTGCTGCTGCTGCTGCTAAGTCGCTTCAGTCCTGTCTGACTCTGTGCGACCCCATAGACGGCAGCTCACCAGGCTCCCCCGTCCCTGGGATTCTCCAGGCAAGAACACTGGAGTGGGTTGCCATTTCCTTCTCCAATGCATGAAAGTGAAAAGTGAAAGGGAAGTCATTCAGTCGTGTCTGACTCTTAGTGACCCCATGGACTGCAGCCTACCAGGCCCCTCCACCCATGGGATTTTCCAGGCAAGAGTACTGGAGTGGGTTGCCATTGCCTTCTCCATTTGATATACTAGCACTAGAAATTCTTTAATGTACAATTTTTGAAAGTTCTTGGAAATGATCTGTGGTATCTCTATTCATATGTCCAAGGAGGCTATTAAACTGACACTTGATCAAGATAAATATAACAGGTACTAGCTTGTAATTTGAAGCTTCCCAGATGGTGCTGTGGTAAAGAATCTGCCTGCTATTGCAAGAGTTGCAGGAAATGCAGGTTCAGTCTGTGAGTCAGGAGGAATCCTCTGGAGCAGAAAATGGCAACTCACTTCAGTATTCTTGCCTGGAGAATTCCATCGACAGAGAAGCCTGGCAGGCCACCGACCATGAGGTCACAAAGAATCTGACACGATTGTGCATGCATACAAAGCAAAGCAAAGCTCTAATTTGTAATATGTCATGTAAAGTCTTCCCTGGTGGCTCAGACAGCAAAGAACCTGTCTACAAGGCAGGGGACCTTGGTTTGATCCCTGGGTCAGGAAGATCCCCTGGAGAAGGAAATGGCAGCCCACTCCAGTGTTCTTGCCTGGAGAATTCCATGGACAGAGGAACCTGGAGGGCTATAGTTCATGGGGTCACAAAGAGTCAGACATGACTGAGTGACTGACACTTTCACTTTCACGTAAAGTCTACAACTTGACTGGAGGCACTCTGTACCAGTCTGTTTACTTTGTTTACTGAAAATGTATGGCTTAATGGTTTGAATCTGTTTCACCTGTTTAAGGCCAGTCTGGTCTTAGCTCTATGACCAGAGGAGTATAAAAGACTCATCTAGTGAGCATCTGTATCATCTCTGCTGAAAAAAATTTCCCATACTTGTCTTGGTGTCATGATCCGCACATGAAGCATGTCCTGTATCTGAGGAAAGAGTCTGGAGGCTGCATCTAAAAATTTCCGTTTTTCTCTCATGTTTGTCTGTACATTTTATCTTCTGCTGTGTCATATCTTTTACTTTCATTGAAGCTTTATGAGTGTATCCTGTGGCATTTTGTGAGTTCTTTCAGTTGTCTGATGCTGTGTAATTGCTGCAGCTGGTCCTCTGAGCAGATTACAAGAAGTGGCCCTTGGCTGTGTCATTAAATGATGGATAAGGCTTTGTTTGGAAGAAAGGAAGATGAATAAATGGCATATAAAGGACCCTGATGCCAGGCTAGCTCCCCTACGCTAGCCAACATTTGACCATTGACAGCAGGGTAAACATAGACAGCTTGGAAGTGGGTAGGCCTGGAGCTGAGGGAAATACCTAAATGGATGAAAAAAGAAATTGAGACAGAAGGAAAGCCAGTCAGGAATTCTGTGCGTTGGCTGCTTTGAGCTGCTTTGGCAAAAGTGAGACTAACTAAGAAAAAACACAAGGCTTCTCATCTGCCAACTTACCACCATCGATTATGTCTGTAATGAGAAAGGACATGATGAAAGCAGGGAGTCAAATGTTCAAATATTTGTTTCATCAGTTGCATAACAGATAATCATTAAAAAGACTATTCAGACTTTGGATGTGGTGAAGGGGAAGGTGGGGATTAAGAGATCCCCTAAACATGGACACATTCAAAATGGTCATGCAGTGTATTTTTGTAGAAATGTGGGTCTCCTAATATGATGAGTTGGTGAAATGCAGAGTCATGCAAAAATACCTTAAGAGAGGGAATATTCTGGCTTCATCATCATTTACATATTGAGTAATCCTGAGGTGCTGAAATCTTGAAAATACAAGCACTTTCAGATTGATTATATAATGACAAAGTATGCTCCAATTTTAGACCTTATACCCAAGAATTGACTGCTTTGATACAAGGAGCTTAAATGCTTGATATTCTTGTGTGGACCCTCCTGTTGGAAGGAAAAACCCATGAGGGAAGCTATCCCTGACTCAACTCTTTTTCAAGGTGTGTGTGTGCACACACATGTGTGCCCAATCGTGTCTGACTTGGGACCCTGTGGATTTTAGCCCACCAGTCTTCTCTGTCCATGGGACTTTAAAGGGGCAGTTCAGTTCAGTTCAGTTCAGTCGCTCAGTCATGTCTGATTCTTTGCAACCCCATGAATTGCAGCACACCAGGCCTCCCTGTCCATCACTGACTCCCGGAGTCTACTCAAACTCATGTCCATCGAGTCGGTGATGCCATCCAGCCATCTCATCCCTTCTCCTCCTGCCTTCAATCCTTCCAAGCATTAGGGTCTTTTCCAATGAGTCAAATCTTCACACGAGGTGGCCAAGGTATTAGAGTTTCAGCTTCAACATCAGTCCTTCCAAAGAACACCCAGGACTGATCTCCTTTAGTGTGGACTGGTTGGATCTCCTTGCAGTCCAAGGGACTCTCAAGAGTCTTCTCCAACACCACAGTTCAAAAGCATCAATTCTTCGGCTCTCAGCTTTCTTCACCATCCAACTCTCACATCATTATGTGACTACTGGAAAAACCATAGCCTTGACTAGACAGACCTTTGTTGGCAAAATAATGTCTCTGCTTTTAAATATGCTATCTAGGTTGGTCATAACTTTCCTTCCAAGGAGTAAGCATCTTTTAATTTCATAGCTGTAATCACCATCTGCAGTGATTTTGGAGCCCCCCAAAATAAAGTCTGACAGTGTTTCCACTGTTTCCCCATCTATTTCCCATGAAGTGATGGGACCAGATGCCATGATCTTAGTTTTCTGATGTTGAGCTTTAAGCCAACTTTTTCACTCTCTTCTTTCACTTTCATCAGGAGGCTTCTTAGTTCCTCTTCACTTTCTGCCATAAGGGTGGTGTCATCTGCATATCTGAGGCTATTGATATTTCTCCCAGCAATCTTGATTCCAGCTTGTGCTTCTTCCAGACCAGCGTTTCTCATGATGTACTCTGCATAGAAGTTAAATAAGCAGGGTGACAATATACAGCCTTGATGTATTCCTTTTCCTATTTGGAACCAGTCTGTTGTTCCATGTCCAGTTCTAACTGTTGCTTCCTGACCTGCATACAGGTTTCTCAAGAGACAGGTCAGATGGCCTGGTATTCCCATCTCTCTCAGAATTTTCCACAGTTTCTTGTGATCCACACAGTCCAAGGCTTTGGCATAGTCAATAAAGCAGAAACAGATGTTTTTCTGGAACTCTTGCTTTTTCCATGATCCAGCGGATGTTGGCAATTTGATCTCTGTTCCTCTGCCTTTTCTAAAACAAGTTTGAACATCTGGAAGTTCACAGTTCACTTATTGCTGAAGCCTGGCTTGGAGAATTTTGAGCATTACTTTAATTACTTTAAGGGGTAAGTGATAGGAAAAAAGATTAAGAATATTCAGTGAGGGAAAAGGAATGCTAAGATTAGAAGGAAAAAAAAAACCTTAAGATAATTAAGCGGAGTGGAACAGTTCAGAATTTTAACTTAAAAAGTCATGAAAAATGAAGTGATAGATGGAATAAGTACTAAAATTTAATAGATTACTAGAGAGATTACAAGGTCCAGCTACTCCAATAACTCCAAAAACTATAGATTTGTTCAACTTATCTTAACCATGATTAATTTTCAAAAATCTTACGGTGATACTCCATAAAAAGAAAAGGATCGTCATAACCAGAATTGATTAGAATAATGTGAGTTAAAGAAGATATACCAGGATATCAGGTTGTGCCCAGGGTGGAAATGGTGGTGGTGTCTCCGGGTATCAGAGGCCATTTGCACTGGTTTGTAGGTAAATTATCACAGATGAAGAAATTATATTGGAATTCTTCTACACTGGCTCATAATGTATTGTCAGATCTAAACCTGCTCATAATGTACTGTCATATCTAAACCTGCTATAAGAAAGCAACATAAGTTATGGAGATGTGATAAATTATCAGTAACTTAAAACTGAAACTATGACCTAAGTTAGAAATTTGTGAACAGAAGGTATTTATGATTGTGTATCAACTCTACCAGAATATATTATGTGATTTCTTGAATAAGAAGGAGGTAAAGTTCTTGGCTTACTCAAACAAATGGGGAAAGAGATGTTATAGAAATCTGCTATAAGTTTTGATTTAATTGGGCATGCTAAGTGCAAATCCTTACACTGACCTTACCCACTCAACTGGTTAATTTAAGATGACATAATATACTTGCTGGTCATCAATAAATTCCTGATTTGATTAAGGATATGTTAGAACAAGTATATTATCATCCAAAAAATACCCTCTTTAAAAACCCATTATTGTTTGCAAGAAAAGTTGGTGAGTCCTGGAGGTTAATTGTAGACTGTGGAAGACTGGATAAAATAGTTCCAATAGTATCAGCCAGGCTGATAGGATGTTAGCAATTCAACCTTGAAATAAGCTAAGGATAATTGGTATTCTATGGTTAATTCATTGGATTATCAAGTGGTTTCTTTTTTAATTTCAGTTATGGAAGTAAGCCAAAACCATTGTGCATTTGTGTTGGATAGAATCTGACACAGGTTTACTAAGCTTCCACAGGGTTATTTAAATCCACTTGCTAATTGCACAACCTGTTGAGAAGAGGCTTTAATATGATTCAGTTGAAATGCATTACATACATTGATGATATAATGGCAATCTCAAAGATCAAGTTAAGATGATTAGAAATTTTGATTAATCATGTCACTGCCAGGGAATGGCTAATTAACCAGCTAAAATAGAGGTTCAAGAATACCTGGTAACATTCATAGGAACTACTTAGTGTAGAGACATTAGAAACATTCTTCAAACAACCACACATAAGCTATGGTTTCTGTCAGCTCAAAAACTGAAACAAAAATTAATTGGTTCATTTTATTTTATAATATGAGCCCCCACTAACAATGTTACAAAGAAAAAAAAATGCTGAATTTGAATGAGGCTCTGAACAACAGGGGGCTTCCCTGGTGGCTCAGCCATAAGGAATCTGCCTGCCAGTGCTGGAGACTCAGGTTCAATCCCTGGATCAGAAAGATACCCTGAAAAAGGAAATGGCAACCCATTCCAGTATTCTTGCCTGGGAAATCCCATGGACAAATGAGTTTGGCAGGCTACAGTCCAGGGTGTCAGAAAAGAGTGGGACACAACTTAGCGACTGAAAAACAATAGCAACTGAACAGCAGGAGCCTACACTGGGGCCATTACCCAAGGGATACTTTTGGGGTCACACAGCCTCAGTGACGCTCAAGTGATAGAAGTGTCAGCAGCTCCAGCTGTCCCCACCCTTGTTCTTTGGAAGTGACTTCTTGGTTACAGAAGGTGAGCAGCAATAGAATCATGTGAGCAATGCAATGAAGAGCTATCAAAATACATCCTGCTGTCCCCTGTCTGACTGAGAAAGGATGTTGGGAACTGCATTGGTAAGTCTCAGACCTCTCCAAAATTTGTCTACACTTTGTTTCTGCTGCTGTATATTATTATTATTTGTTGTTTTTGTTTATTGCCATGTCTGGCTCTTTTGTGACTCTGTGGACTGTAGCCTACCAGGTTCCTCTGTCCATAGCATTTCCCAAGTAAGACTACTGAAGTGAGTTGCCATTTCCTCTTCCAAGAAATCTTCTCAACCTAGGGACTGAACCTGTGTCTTCTGCACTGCAGATGAATTCCTTACTGCTGAGCCACCAGGGAAGCCCTTTGCTGCTGCTGCTGCTAAGTCGCCTCAGTCGTGTCCGACTCTGTGCGACCCCATAGACGGCAGCCCACCAGGCTCCCCCGTCCCTAGAATTCTCCAGGCAAGAACACTGGAGTGGGTTGCCATTTCCTTCTCCATTGCATGAAAATGAAAAGTGAAAGTGAAGTTGCTCAGTCGTGTCCGACTCTAAGCGACCCCATGGACTGCAGCCCACCAGGCTCCTCTGTCCGTGGGATTTTCCAGGCAAGAGTTCTGGAGTGGGGTGCCATCACCTTCTCTGGGGAAGCCCTTTAGCTTTATTTAAAACTTACAGCCCCCAGGGTTGCAAAGAGTCAGACACGACTGAGCAACTGCACACCACTACCAATCCTTACATGAGTATAACTTGTGGAGTCTCCAGTGTCCTGTTAATCATCTGCTGCTGCTGCTAAGTCACTTCAGTCGTGTCCGACTCTGTGAGACCCCATGGACAGAAGCCCACCAGGCTCCTCTGTCCACAGAATTCTCTAGGAAAGAATACTGGAGTGGGTTGCCATTTCCTTCTCCATGTTAAACATCTGATTGTGTATAATTAGCATAACCATATAAATCAAATTTTAAAACATTCTCAAACAGTGTTTCTGGTTTCTGAAGATCATGATTGTCTAATCTTGTTGTAATTGAGTCTTTTAAATCTTATTTTTGGTGGATTTCCTTTCATGTGTTTATTTATTATTACTTTCAAGTGTGTGTCACTGTTCAGTCAGACTTGATGTGTAGTAATTCTGTGCAGCTGGAGTGGACAGTGTACAGAATAAAATCCTGTTTGCTTTTGCAAGGTACCCCTGGGATTCATGATATCATAAAACATGATAAAAGTTTTTGGCATTTTTAACTTACCTTTGCTTCACCCTATTCTCTGGGATATTGGCAGTCCTAAAAACAGTAGCCCATGTTCCTTACATGGGCACCTGATTCCATAAGGGACAGACAGAATAGACCTTGTTCCAAGGATCTTTTTTTTTGTTTTGATCCATCTGTGGGTTCCCTGAAGGACTGATGCAAGGGACTAAACTTTGTTTCACCTAACTCAGTGAAAGAAAGTGAAAGTGTTAGTTGCTCAGTCACGTCCAACTCTTAGTGACCCCATGGACTAAAGCCCTTCAGGTTCCTCTGTCTGTGGAATTCTCCGAAAACTGGAGTGGGTTGCCATTTCCTTCTCTAGGGCATCTTCTCAACCCAGGGGTCAAACCTGGGTTTCTTGCATTGCAGAAAGAATCTTTACTGTCTGAGCCAGCAGAGACTAAGTGCAAAGAAGTGCCTATATGGAGTATGTTCGTCAAAAACACTTAAAGGCAAGTGAACGACTTGCCACCACAATAGTAGTGGAAAGCAATAGACATGCTAAAAGCCTGGATGGAAAAGCTGGAGCGTTTGGGGGCATAAAGACTTTACACTCATCCACATATTCTGGGGAATCTGGAAAGCCCATGTGCATGCACAGAGCAGGGTGCATGCTCAGAAAACACCTGAGGAGAGCATGTGCTTTCACCTCTGGCTGATCTTTAAGGAACAATGAAGACAAGAAGTGAAGGATCAACTGGATCAACAGGAGTTTTCTACCATCTTTCCCCCAATGGCACTGATTTTGTCAATGACCCACGCATGGGAATAGCTTTTTGCCAACCCAGCGGTCCAGCAGATAAGTTCCAGCATACTATTAAAGCAAGCAAAACAAAAAAGTCCATATTAGATGCAATAAAGATGCTAAAGATCAGTTAAACTCTACCTGCATTACCACTCCCCTAAGTAGCACAGCCTAGAGCCAAGAGAAGCTCCCTCGGGCTGATCTCTCCCTATAGGAAAGTGAAAGCATGTGAATAAGCATGTGGCTTCCCAGCTGTCTAAAGATACTTGCAGGAAACACATTTCTTTCTCACCTGATCTAGAATACTGAGGTGTGCTACTTGACTGCAGAGTGGGATCAGTTGAAATTGTACCAGAATATAGGAAACCAAAAGTTGGTTTTTCAAAAAGAGCAAGGATATTGACAAACATTTAAGTAACCAACAGGTAGATAAGTAAGTGTGTGTGTGGGTGGGTGGATGGGTGGGGGGGAATGGAGAGAGAGGAGACACACACACACATACACAAATCAGAAATGAAAATGAAAGCATTGCTAATAACCTTTAAAAAAAGTCAAAGTGTTAGTCACTGAGTTGTGTCCAACTCTTTGTGACCCTAATAACTTTATAAGACTTAGCCATCACAAAGGACCACATATTGCATTATTCCATTTATCTGAAATGTCCAGAATAGGCAAATCTGTGTGTGCTTAGTCACTCAGTTGTGTCGCACTCTATGACCCCATGGACTGTAGCCTGCCAGGCTCCTCTGTCCATGGTGATTTTCCAGGCAAGAATACTGGAGTGGGTTGCCATGCCCTCCTCCAGGGGATCTTCCCAACCCAGGGATCAAACCCAGAACACCTGACCTGTCTCCTGAAAAATCTGTATGCAGGTCAAAAAACAACAGTTAGAACTGGACATGGAACAATGGACTAGTTCCAAATAGGGAGAGGAGTATGTCAAGGCTGTATATTGTCACCCTACTTATTTAATTTAGAGAGTGCATCATGAGAAATGCTGGGCTAGATTAAACACAAGCTGGAATCAAGATTGCCGGGAGAAATATCAATAACCTCAGATACACAGATGGCACAACGCTTATGGCAGAAAGCGAAGAAGAACTAAAGAGCCTCTTGATGAAAGTGAAAGAGGAGAGTGAAAAAGTTGGCTTAAAACTCACCATTCAGAAAACAAAGATAATGGCATCCGGTCCCATCACTTCATGGGAAATAGATGGGGAAACAATGGAAACAATGCGAGACTTTATTTGGAGCTGGTGGCGAGGGGGTGGGTGGTGGGGGCCGCTCCAAAATCACTAAAGAATGTGACTGCAGCCATGAAATTAAAAGACGCTTACTCCAACAAAGATCCATCTAGTCAAAGGTATGGTTTTTTCAGTAGTCATGTATGAATATGAGAGTTGGACTATAAAGAAAGCTGAGTACCAAAGAATTGATGCTTTTGAACTGTGGTATTGGAGAAGACTCTTGAGAGTCCCTTAGACAGCAAGGAGATCCAATCNACGCTTACTCCAACAAAGATCCATCTAGTCAAAGGTATGGTTTTTTCAGTAGTCATGTATGAATATGAGAGTTGGACTATAAAGAAAGCTGAGTACCAAAGAATTGATGCTTTTGAACTGTGGTATTGGAGAAGATTCTTGAGAGTCCCTTAGACAGCAAGGAGATCCAATCAGTCCATCCTAAAGGAAATCAGTAGTAAATATTCATTGGAAGAACTGTTGCTAAAGCTGAAACTCCAATACTTTGGCTACCTGATGCAAAGAACTGACTTCTTGGAAAAGACCTTGATACTATGAAGCATTGAAGGCGGGAAGAGAAGGGGATGACAGAGGATGAGATGATTGGGTGGCATCACCACCTTGATGGGCATGAGTTTGAGTAGGCTCTGGGAGTTTGATGGAGAGGGAAACCTGGCCTGCTGCAGTCCATTGGGTCGCAAAGAGTCAGACACGACTGAGTGAGTGAACTGAACAGAACAGAACAGGTATATCTTTCTTATAACAGCTCAAACAGTAAAGAATCTGCCTGCTCTGCAGGAGACCTGGGTTTGATCCCTGGGTTGGGATGATCCTCTGGAGAAGGAAATGGCAACCCACTCCAGTATTCTTGCCTATAGAATCCCATGGACAGAGGAGCCCAGTGGGCTACAGTCCGTGGGGTTGCAAAGAGTGAGACACGACTGAGCAACTAACACTACTGCTGCTACAGATATATCTTCCTTACAATATATCAATAGATCCTTTTCACAGAGGATGGGAGAGTCCACACACTGCTTGTTATGTTGTCTCTGATATGGAGCTAAAAGCAAGACCAGGGGCATTAAGTTTCCATTCAAATACGAGTCCCTATAGGAAGCCTTTGCACTCTATTGTCTTTTGTTCATAGCCAAAACTAACTTATATTACAATTAAATGGCAAAGCTTTTGTATTTGCTTCAAATAAAGTAACATTTATCAGCACATCAAAGCCAGTTATCGGTATTTGAGTAGGCATTACAGTGGGGGAGGGTAAGCACAAACCCATTGTGCTTAACGTATTTCTATGTCTTCATGATTAGCATATCAGATAGAGGACTGCTGGGCTCTCTTACTGAAAGGCATTGTCTCTTACTGAAAGGCATTGTCACCATTTCTTCTCTCATTTCCATGACAATAATATTAGGGATGGAAAATTATGAAAAGCCTTCAAATGTCAGTTCTGTTCAGTCTAACTGTAACATCTGCCCCAATTTTTCCTGTTAGGTTGCAGATTCTGTTCTCTGTGGCAGACTCAGCTGAACTCTAATCAGGAGGAACTATTGGAAAAATTGTTAAATATTCAGGCATGATTAAGAAGGCATTATACTTTGCCTGTATTTAAAGATTTAAAGGGAACTCATTACATTGTATTTCTCTTTCAGTGTCTTCTAAAATACAGGAATTGGGAATAGACCATCATTGCCAGGTTAAGGATTTTGTTGTGGTTGTTTCTCAGAAGCAAATCTGTAAATCAGGAAACATCACTACTTTCATATGCTTGTATCTTATAAAAGGGCTTCCCAGGTATTTCCATAGTATAGAATTTGCCTGCCAATACAGGAGACACAGAAGGCACAGGTTCAATCCCTGGGTCAAGAAAATCTGCTGGAGCAGAAAATGTCAACCCACCTCAGTATTCTTGCCTGGAAAATCCCATGGACAGAGATGTCTGGTGGGCTACAGTCTGTGGGGTCACGAAGAGTCAGACAGGAGTGAGCATGCATACACACATGGATATCTGTATCTTATAAAAAAAAAAGACCATATATTGTCTTTTCTTAAATATACATCTGAGCCCATTGATAAAGGCTTGTATGTGAGGACTGAGTTATCTGGAATGTATGGGTTCCTAAAGCTTTAGACATAATTAACATTTGGGGCCAGTAAATCTTTGTTATAAATGTTACTGTTTGAAAATGTAAGATTGTTTAAGGGTATGAGACTGTTGGCTTTTAAATCTACAGTCTTCAAAGAAGCATTTTGGAAGTAAGGAAATTTTATATTTTCCGCAGTGACTTACAGGGTGTTTTTTTTTCCTCTTGAACGGAGAACAGCAAGGTTGACTGAGTACTGTAGGAAAATCCTCCTAATAAAGCCCTGTCTCATAACCAAACTTTTTCTTAGTTTTCAGATCTCAGTTTGCCTAGTTCAATATTTCTTTATACATCAAAGAATAGCCTTGAATAACTTGATTTATTAGCATTATGAAAAGATTATTTTTTTCCTTTTCCGCCTTTTAAATTTACACTAAGACTAGTAAAAGAAATAGCTGCTTCAGCCTTTTCAAAAGAAATGTCATCATTTCTTTTCAAAATATTTTATATATTTTATGACTCAACTATAAATCATCATGCCCAATGAACAGAGGAACACTATTAGGGATGATCAAGGATAGTCACTGATCCAAATGTTATAAGTAATACAAATAATATTACAAGTAAATATTTAACGTACAAGGTCTCTGTTATAGGGAGCATAGATAAGAGTGTGTCATGATTTTCATGACTTTCACTTCTTTCTCAGCATCTGAAAAAAACTTCTACCCTAAACACCATTCAAAGAGCACCTTGTTTGAGAAGTTGACCTTATTCTTGCAATTAATTATTCCCTCCTCTAGGATTCTTTCATAATACTTTCTAGATCACTTTTACTATTTATGTCTGATTTATTTTAACCTCTGTCTAGACTATGAGCTTCTTCAGGTCACTGGCCCTATTTCACATGTGTCTGTATTCTTAATACTCATTCACTGATACTTTCATTCAACAAACATTTTTATTGAGTATTTGTT
Organism: Redunca redunca; assembly: GCA_006410935.1. Lineage (NCBI taxonomy): Eukaryota > Metazoa > Chordata > Mammalia > Artiodactyla > Bovidae > Redunca > Redunca redunca. The sequence goes on along the minus strand of SJYQ01001066.1, from coordinate 23,284 downwards.
ATGTGAGAGGCACTGTGCTAGGCACTGAGAACAAAATAGGTTGAAAACAATCAATATCACTGATGAACACACAATATCACTGATGAACACACAATATCACTGATGAACATAGATGCAAAAATCCTCAACAAAATTCTAGCAATCAGAATCCAACAACACATTAAAAAGATCATACACCATGACCAAGTGGGCTTTATCCCAGGGATGCAAGGATTCTTCAATATCCACAAATCAATCAATGTAATTCACCACATTAACAAATTGAAAAATAAAAGCCATATGATTATTTCAATAGATGCAGAGAAGGCCTTTGACAAAATTCAACATCCATTTATGATAAAAACTCTCCAGAAAGCAGGAATGGAAGGAACATACCTCAACATAATAAAAGCTATATATGACAAACCCACAGCAAACATTATCCTCAATGGTGAAAAATTGAAAGCATTTCCCCTAAAGTCAGGAACAAGACAAGGGTGCCCACTCTCACCGCTACTATTCAACATAGTTCTGGAAGTTCTGGCCACAGCAAT